>PVIW01003206.1:114177-166802 GCA_004026585.1 Noctilio leporinus | reverse complement strand
ACACAGAGCTACCTACACAGTCACACCCACACAGCTACACACACACACAACTACATACACAGTCACACACACACAGCTATACACACACAGCTACACACCCCAGCCACACCCATACAGCCACACACCCATACAACTACACAGTTACACACACCCCAGTCACACACACACAGCTACACACACATACACAGCTACATATACACAGCCACACCCACTCAGCTATACAGACACAGCTATACACCGTCACACACCCACACAGCTACATACAGTCACACCCACACAGCTATACACACACACAGCTACATACACACAGCCACACCCACACAGCTACATACACAGTCACACCCACACAGCTATACACCCACACACACACACGCACCACACAGTCACACCCACACAGGCAGCAGCTGAGTTTCTGGAGACCAGAAACAAGGGCAGAGGGAGATGGGGAGAATCCTCCTGGCGGCAAACACGGCGAGAAGATGCTGTAACAACAAGCCACCCAAAGCAGAGCTACATCTCTCTGGCCCGGGGCAAAGGAAGCTTCCAGAAGGAACAGCAGAGCCCGTAGAGCCCACAAAAGGGACCCAGGAGAGAGCCAGAGCTCCACACCAGCCAGAAGCCAGCTTGCCCCCCGCACCGCCCCACATGCACGGGGCGGGCACAGCGGGGGCCCCTCTCACTCAGCCTGGGTCGGCACCCAGGAGACCCTGGGCAGGCAGAGGGTGTCAGGGCCCCTGGAGGCTACCCGGGAAGGGACAGGTGCTGGGGAAACCAGCTTATATTTATTCTTTATTTGCTTATCCCCACCAGAGGTCATTTTTTCATTGCTTTTAGAGAGAGAGAGAAACACTGACTGGTCACCTCCCACGTGCGCCCCCACGGAGGATCGAACCAGCAGCCTGGGTATGTGCCTGACCTGGAATCAAACCCAACCTTTCGGTTTACGGGACAACAGTCCAACCAAGTCCCCGCCCCACTGCCACCCTGGCCGTTGAAGGGGATGGGCCACCACCCCTACCCAGGAACCTTCTCTGCTCCGTGTTGGCACCATGTGGACCACGGGCCACAAACGCTGGGACACCAGTGTGCACACCCAGGACACACTAACATCCAGGACCCCCATTCATCCTCCATATGGGTCACCCCCATCCTCCTTCACCCCAAGTCCCCAAGGCAGAGAGGGTCTCATGGCTCCCACTGCCACACTCTGGGTGCTACTAGAGGGCGCTAGTGACCCAGTAGATGCTCTGCCCACACCCAAGGACCCAGCCTCTGGTTCCCACATACCCCACCTCTACCAGGGTGAGGTGGGGCTGCACCACTCTCTGGGTTCCCCTTGGCACTGGGGACCCCTCCAGGGCGGCCATGGACCTGTGGCATCCCCACCCAGGGTACAAGTGCCCCCCTATCTTGTCCAGCTCTCTGGGCCCCCACCCCAGACCCCTCCCCGCCCTGCTGGGCGAACAGCCCTGGACAGAACAGGCTCCAGGCAGGAGGGAGAGCGGCCCAGGGGAGGCCGCTGAGCGTGGCCTGAGTGCGGGCTGCCGCTGGGAGGCCAGCCCAGTGCTTCTGACCAGCTGAGAGGGGCACCGCGGAGACAGGACCACGTGGCAGGCTCAGCTGCTGTGGCTTTGGTCCAGGCTCCGGGCACAAGGTGGGGCAGGGGGGTGCGGGTCCGAAAAGCTGATTTGAGGCGGCCAGGCCTTGCCCGGTGTGGGCAGGCTGAGTCCTGTCCTGTCCCCAGCCCTGATGTGGGAGAGGCAGAGATTCTTGGGGCCAGCTGAAAACGTGCATAGGGACCCCCAGGGTGGTCCTGGAGTGAGTGAAGTGGGGGCAGCGAGGGGCTGGCTGGGAGCCAGGCTGGGCACGGGTGCCGGTCCACCCTGCCCGCTCCCCCGCTGCCTCCGCCTCCCCCACACGGCAGGGGGACCGACCGCCTGCACAGAGCCGCCTCACACCCCGCCGATGCCCAGCGCGTTATGTAACAGGCTGGTGCAATTGGGAGGGGCCTCCCACCACCGCCCCACCTCCCTGTCCCCTCCACAGGGCGGACCCCAGGCTGGGGAGGCCAGCCCAGCCCACGGTCACTGACTGAGCAGCAGAACAGAGGTGCACAGGTGGCCGCGGGAGGTCCTAAAAGGAAGCCTACCCATGATGTGGGCCCGTGGTGGTTGCGCCCGCCCTGCTGGGGAGGAGGGGCACCGTCCAGCCTCATTCAGGCCCAGATCAAGCCTCAGAGGGCAAGGTCCCCGGGCAGCCCATCCTGCATCCCTGAGACCTCCCTGCCCAGCCCATCTGCCTGGTCACACCCTCCCCCTCCAAGAACGCCTGGAGCTAGCTGGCCACAAGGATGGGGACCCCACCCTGCTCACCCCCATCTCTAACAGGCTTTCTCCTCCCTCACAGCTCTGGTGGCCCTGGGGACACCCCAGAGCTGACTGATGTGACCGGCTCCCCCACCCCCACGGCTCCCACTCGGCCGGTGTTCACCGGGCTCCAGCCCCTGCCTCCGCCTTCTGCAGGACCCCAAGCTCTCTGAACCAGACCTGGGGAGTCATCCGAGCATCCCTTCCCTGCGTCCAGCAGCCGCCTGGAGCCAGGCCCTGGGCCCCTCCTCAGGCCACTACTGTAAGGGGGATCCCACTCACCCAGGGTGAGGGTCCCAGGCCCCTGTCCTGTTAGCTCCCCACTGCCCCACAGCCCCGCCGCAGTGGCCTCCAGCCCAAGACTATCGATCCAACACAGGCCACAATTAGGACCCATGAGCCTTGTCTCTCCCACCCGCTGGGCCCTCAGGTCCGAGCAGGCCTGGGGAGGGGGCAGCAGGGACGGGTGCAAAGGGGTGGGGGACACCTGTGGGGATGGGGTCTGCCGGAGCAAAGAGAGGTCCTGCTTTTTCCTAAGCTACCCCCAGCCCCTCCCAACTCCCTGCTCAGGCCCAGGCTGCACTCTGGGGCCCTTCGGCCAACCCAGCCCAGCCAGCCGCCTGCAGCCCCCCTGAGCTAGGTGGGCCCTTCCCAGGGTAACGCTGCTGCGTGTAACGGTGGAAGTTCCCGCACACCACCTGGGCTGGCAGCACCGCCAATTTCTACTAATTGTACAGCGACCCGGGAGGTGGTACTACTGTTACCCCCACGTGCAGATGGGGAAACTGAGGCTAGAAGGATCTCCTCACGTGTCACAGCTGGCCAGTGGCAGAGTCAGACCAGGACCTTCCAGACTTCAGACTCGGCCCACATTTACTAAAGCAGCATTTAAATTTAAACAGCAGGGTCCCTGTGCCAGGCCTGGGGCCAGCCCAGGACGCTGAGGTGGTTCAGGCCACCCCCTTGCGGAGAAGCTCATCTGGGGCCCCTCAGGGGCATCTGGGCTAGTCCAGGGTCCCCACTCACCCCTCCCCTCCTCCTGAGGGGCAGCAGCAGAGCCCACCCAGAGGCAAGAAGGAAGCCCCCCAGGGGGCCTGGCAGACACAGACCGTCAGAGGGAAAGACAAACACGATTGTAGAGAGAGAAGTCGGGCCATCTGATCTGGGGAAGTCAAGGGGCTTGGGGTGCAAAGCCAGGAGCTGGGACAAGAGCCCCATCACCAGGGTCCAGGAAGGACAGCCAACCTGCTGGCTATGGGGACCCAGCTCAGCACCCACCGTCCTCTGGGCCTACGGAGAGGGGCTCCTTACACTCCCCACCCAACCCAGCACCAACTGGGGCACAAGATGACCGGTGACAAGGTGTTGGGGACAGGGGAAGGCAGGCTTCAAGCCACCACCCTTTCCCAGCAGGGCCACCGCTAGCGCTCATGTCTCCATCACTGCCTTTCTCACAGGGGTTGGAAAAGCTGGAACTGGGAGTGAAAAGTGCCAGCACAAGGCCCAGGAGGTACCCAGCAATGGCAGGCAGAGCCCAAGGAGGCCCCAGGACCCTCAGGACAGCTGGGAACAAGGCGACGGGTGGCAGCAGGTGGAGGGTCCCTGGTTCAGGCACTGCCTGGCCAGAACGCCCAGGACGGCCCCAGGGCAGACCAAGGCTGAGGTCCCCATCAGTCCTTGGAGCACCCCCACCTCACGTCTCCACCCAGGAGAGGATGAATAATTTATTTATGACATTTAACAAAACCCAGCCACCCCCCCATGGCATCTCATCAAAGAGTCAGACCTGAGCACCCTGGGCAGGCAGGTGGGGGCGGGGCAGGACTCCCCAGGCTTCTACCCGAAGGAACTGGGGAAGGTGGGGTGGTGATGGGGGAGGGTGGGCGCCCAGAGACGGCAGGAGGAGGCCCCCTGCGGACCCAGGGCCCAGGCAGGGGGTGAGGCAGGGAGGGAGGGGATGAGATGATACCCCAGAAAGGCCAGGGACAGAGGGGACAAAAGAGGGAAAGACAGGGAGAACCCAAGACTCAGGGCTGGCAGACAGGCAGATCCGGAGGCCGAGAGAGACAGGGAGAGGGAAACAGGGACAGAACCTGAGAGAAAACCTGGAAAAGCCTGGAAAGTTTTACCTGCAAAAGCCCCGCACGTTAGACGCTGCACACTGGGTCCAGCAACTCGCTCAGGGAAGATGCTGAAGAAATCTCTAGCAAATGGACAGACGCGTGCAGCGGGGGGACAAGGCACATACCCGGGTGGTGGGGGAATGGGTAGGCCAGCCAGCTGAACGGACGGTGGCTGGGTGGATGGATGGGTGGAACGCAGGCTGGGTGAGTGGCTGGGAGTGGCTGGGAGTGGCTGGGTCCTAGGCTGGTTGGACGGTAGGATCGGTGGCTGTTTGGGTGGGAGGGGGGATACCTGGGTGGGTGGATGAGTAGCTGGACGGGAGACTGAATGAACTGAGGAAACAATAGATGGATCTTCGTTTCCCATCAGTTTAGAGTAAATATCCCACAGCCACGTAGTTCCCTCCTCACAGCAGGGTATTAACACCATCAGACCCCCAAACCCACAGTTCCCCCGTGAGGGGAGGGGAAAGCTGAAGAGGCTTGACCCTGGGAATCAGGGCATCTTCACTGCACCTGCCCCCTCCCCTTCCTCAGCTCCAGGAAGCCTGAGATGCTCACTGGCTGGGGCCAGTCTGCAGGGCATGGGGGGCACACACAGGCCATTCAGGGGTCTCTGGGGCCAGAGTGGCTGCACGGCCTGGCCCAGGGAGAGGCTGACTCCCCAACTCTGGGAACCACCCGCATGCCACCCTCTGGGTGTGTGGCTGGGGAAGGGCTGGGTCGCCAGGCAGGGAACTGCTTCGGAAGAGGCCCAGCTGCCAAGCCCCTCCCCACCCAGCCCTCCTCCAGCCCAGGCTCCGCCCTCCCAGCCCCCAAGTTACCGGATGGGGGCGCAAGTCTCAGAAGCATTTCCACAGGGGCTGGGGAAAGGCAGGCAGCTGCCCCCTCGGAGGCGCTAACTGAAACAGTCGCAGTTCATGGGTGCCTGCGGTGTGCCAGGCACTGTGACCTAAATGTTCCATGGGCTCCGTCTCACCAGCCCTCATAATACCCTTCTATGAGGTAGCCGCTCTGCAACCCATTCCACAGGTGGGGACACTGAGGCACAGGGGCGGGGCAGCCTGCCCCAAACCAGGCAGCTCACAAACAGATGCAGCTGACTCTTAAGCACTCCTGTGCCAACGGCTTCAACCCCCCGGGGAACCTGGCCACTGCTGCCCTGAGCAGGTTCCCCGCCCTGCGGGGGAAACAAGACTTCTGCTCTCAGTGAGGAGGAAGACCGGCGGAGGGAAAAGAGTGGAGTTGACAAGTACCAAGTCCAAGTCCGCCTGCTGCAGATTCAAAATTAGTGGCAGCTCCCAGGTCACTGCCCCAATGGCTCCAGGTCCATGCGGGCCATGGCCACGGGCCCAGGCCAGGGGTGAGGGCAGCTGTAATGCAGGGCAAGGGGGGCAGCCGTGGTCACTTTAGGAAAGACCAAGGCCTGGGCTGAGGCTGTCACAGTGTCTGGGGGCCAGGGGTGACCTAGGGCCTCCCAGCCACTGAGACCACAACCATCTTTCTAAAGCCTTTATGATACCAGGTTCCAGGCACAGCTGGTGACCAAGGGAGTCCCACTCGAGGGTCAGCTCATCAACACCAAAGCCAGCTGATGACAATATTCCAGGGACGCCAAGAAAACAGCATGGGCACAGGCCTGAGAGGGACAGGGCGGGGCCACCTCTGAGCTGGGTGGGCTGGGAGGGCCTCCAGGTGGTGCATTGAGCTGGACCTCACTGGCGGGGAAGGGGGCAGCGGAGAGGTCAGGTGGAGGTCACAGCCAGTGCTGGGGGCAGCATGGAGTTTGGGGGGCCAGGAGCAGCAAGGAGGCCGGTGCGGCTGCAGAACGTGAACAGGGGCAATGTGGGGGGAGGAAGCGGGGACAAGCAGGGCCACGCAGCCATTCAATCGTGGGCTCTGGGGTCTGATGGGTGTCACAATGCCACCCCTGGCTGCTGGGTGGAGGGTGGTCAGTGTGGATGTGTGAGGAGGCTCTGAGCCAGCACGCAGGGACAGTGGCTTGAACCACGGACACGGAAAGGAGCTGGGAGCTCAGGAAGGCTCAGGACACACTCTGGACATGGTGCGTGCAGCCTTGCAGATGATGGGGCTGTGACTCCTAGGCCCCAGGGATGAAGCAGGACCTCTCCTTTGCAGGGCTTTCAGGGTGTTCCTAGGGCATCTGGGGACAACCTCCCCCACCCTGGAGCAATGGGCGCCAGCAGGAGGGAGGGGGAGACCAGTTGGTGGGCAGGTGACCCTGACAAGCCCCATCAGCTCTGGCCCAAAAAGTGAGTCCGTTGTCCCCCAGCCTGAGGGCATATCTGCAGCTCCTCATCGCCCCACGCTGGGCACCCTGACACAACCAGGGAGAGGCAGAGTATTCAGGAAAAGGGACAGGAAACACTGCCAGGGGTCAGTGAAGTCCCCGGAAGAAACCTGTTCACGCAGGTTCAGCTGTCCCCTGTCTCCGTCCAGGCCACAAAGGGGCCACGCCCGGAGCACAGTCCGAACCACTGAGGAAGGCTCCTCAGGGAGCCGGCCTCCCCGTAGGAGGCAGTCTAGGTGTCACAGGCTGCCAGAGCCTGTGTCCCTCCCGGGAGATGGCCTGCCTCCCTGGGCCCGGATGCAGCAACCCCGGTCCAAGCGAGCCCACTCGTGTAGGCCACCTCAGCCCTGCTCTTCTCAGCCCAGCAGGGGCTCTGCCAAGCTGGCCAGACTGTCTAAAAGGCGGGGTGAGGCTAGGCTCCTCTAGCAGGGGCCCTGTCACTGTCAAAGCAAGCAAACAGGTGGGGTGCTGGGAGGCCCCCCCACTGGGTGCGACTACTGATGGGAATCCCCCAGGAGGAAGACACAGAGCAGCCTGGGGACCCTGCGGCCTGCTGGGCCTTCTTCTCCCCTCCTGCATACGGGAGCTGGGGTAGCAATTTGTGGAATATTCTACCCCTGGGAAAGGCACCGCTGCGGCCCGAGGGCACCCTGCTGAGCCAGGGAGGGCCATCCACAGGCCCCTCAGAGGACAGCAGAGGACAGAGACTGGGGCCGGGTGGGTGAGAAGTATGAGTGTGCCCAGAAGGAGACAGGGAGGCTGGGCGACAGGGTGAGGCCCTGCCCAGCTGCACCAGGAGGGGAACCGACCCAAACAAATGCTGAGCAGTTAACTAGGAATCATCATGCAAGGTTACCCTAGACGCACCAGCCATGTTTACGCTGAATTCTGAGCGGGATGGCAGGGCCAGGGGCGGTGGCCTGGGTGGCAGGCCCGCAGCCAGAGCCGGGTGGGCTGGGACCGCGCTGCCGAGCAGCCCGGGGCTGGAGACAGCGCGGCGGTGGGGCGCGCCAGGACACGTTGCAGGCTCCCGGCAAAGTGCAGGGGAGCAGCGGTCACCCCGGGGCTGGGGAAGGGGAGTAGGAGTTGGAATCCACACGCCCGGCCCCGGCCCTTGCGGGCCCCGAAGGAAGCCGCCCCAGCCAGGGCGCTCGCAGGGTCCTCGCCCACTGCGTCCGCGCCCCACTCCCGGCCGCACCCAGCCCGCGCGGAGCCGGGACCCGCCAGCCCCGGGGAGGCCAGAGGCGCGCAGGGCGAGAGCGGGGACAGCACGGCTCCAGGAGCCGCGCACGCTTCCCGCCCCTTCAAGGGCACGCGGGCTGACCCGGCGGTGCCGCGCCCCCTCCCTGCCCGGGCGCTCAGCAGAGACCCCCTCCCGGCCCCTCCCCGCCCCCTCCGCCGGCGCCCGGCCCGGTGGCTCGGATCCCACCCGCCCTCGGCCGCCGGCGCGCTCGCCCAGCCCCGCGCCCTTGGCCACGCGGCGCCAGCAGGCGGGAGCGCAGCCCGCAGCCCCGGCACCCCCGCCAGCGCCCCGCCCGCCCCGCCCGCGCAGTCCCGCCGGCCCTGGCCTCCCGGGCGCCCCGCTCACCTGACAGCTCGTCCTCGTTCTCCATCTCGTCCGCGAACAACCGCGGCAGCTCCTCCTCGGTGCCCAGTGGGCCCCGCATGCCCGGCGCGGGGGGGAGGGGAGGTGGGCGCCCCCCCTGCCGCCGGGCGCGGTGCCAGCCTTAACCCGTGCGCTGCCGGACCGGTGCGCGCGGCGGGCGAGGCGGCCTCGGCAAGAAGATGGCGGCCGCCTGCCCCCCCACCCCCCCAAACCTCCACCTCCCCGTCTCGACCCCCTTCCTCGAGGCCTCCTTCGCTCGACTCCCGAAAAGCCCCGGCCGCTCCGCCCACCGCGCCCCGCAGCCCGAGTCCCCAGCCGGCCGAGGGTGGCGATGGCAGCGCCCGCGGCTCGGCTGCACGGTGGGGGGCGGCACACATGCCCGGATTGTGACGTCCAGTCTGGTTGCTGTGGCAACTCCATCCCATCGTTCCGGCAGCGCTACTAGTTAACAGCAGAGAACAAGTTGGGGGACTAGTCCTGAGCCGCCGGGTGCTGGGTGGGGACAGAGCGCCCCGGCAGGGGGAGCCGTCGAGGTGCCCGCGCGCCCCGGGACCCGACGGGCAAGCAGGCAGCCTGGCCTTCGGCGAGAGGCTGGGAACCGCCGCCCGCGCGCACTGGGGCCCGGCCCGCGGCCGCCCTGTACCCGCCGGGAATGCGCCCGGCCCCGAGCTCCCAAAGTGGCGGGGGCAGGGTCCCCGGGGCTGCGCAGCGACCCACGCATTCCGCTCGCTCGCACCGGACCTTTGCGCACGGGACTCCGGCCTGACACGTTCCTAACCCCCTTTCTGAAGAGGATTGGAAGAACACTGTCCCGCACTTGGGGAAGAGCCACTTCGTTGACTGGAGCGCCTGATTCCTCCAGAAAAACGCGTGCAGGCTGGCTCCTCTTTCACCCCATCGCACCCCGCTCCCAAACGCCCCACCGGGTTGGCCCCCGGCCCTTGAAGGTGGTGCGGATCAGCGCTGGCTGGGCCCAGAACGCCCTCGCAAAGGCTACACGAGTGCGGAGTGGGGAGGAAGCCACCAGCCCTGGATTGTTAAAGGTGAAGATGGAGGCCAAAGCCCTGGGGAGCGAGACTGGAATTTTAGATGAGGGCGCCAAGCCAGTCACAGCTGCAGCAGGTCTGAAAACTGCCCCAAGGCAGAGCAAGTTTCCGTGGCCAGCTCCCTCACCCAGCATGGGCAATCAAGGGAGGCCACCCTCACTCACAGCCTCGGGCCAGAAACACCAGGGGGAACCCCCTGCAGCCCGTGCCGCATTGGGAACCTGCAGGGTCTGCGGACTGGGGGAGTCCCAAGCAGAGGGCCGGAGGCCTCCTCTGTAGCACCAACCCCTCCAGTGAGCCCACGTACCTGCACCCACCCACGCCACACTCAGTTGCCAGGAGGGCTGTCCCTTCTGGGGCCTGTGGGCAGCCAGCAGAGCTGTGCCTGCCGGGGGTAAGACCACCTGGGAAGGTGACCAAGACCCAAGCCATGTGGGTCCGAGCTGTGACCAGAGGCAACAGGTGGCCTGGAAAGATGTGTAGCTCATTTCTCCTCCCCCTTCCTGTCCAAACCAGTTGCCAGCAAGCTTCGCTTCCTTCACTCCGGGGCCGGGGCAGGTCCATGTTGCCGCCGGCTGGGGCCCAGGCCCTGCGCCTGCACAAGCCTTGCACAGGCCTCAAAGCAGCTGGTCAGCGAGGCTCGAACACGCTTGCAGCTCGGCCGGAAGTAGCCCAGGAAAAAAGAACGTGTGCTCTGTCCTCCCACCGGTAGGCCATGGTCTGGGTTAATAATTCTTTGGTGGTTCCCTAAGCGCGTTTAAAAGGCAGCCCTCCACCTGCTTCCTCCGGCAGGCCCTCCGCGTGGGGTGGCAGACCCCCCAGCCCAGGCCTGGCCCTTACCTCCCAGAAGGCACCTGCAGCGGCTGATTACCCACAGTTCGGCCGGGCCCCACTCAAGCTGTCCCCAAGGGGGCTCCTGACCCCGCCAGCCCCGAGTTCTGCCCAGGGTTGGTGCCGCCAAATCTGTAGATGTGGCCCTCCCCTCCCGGCGCATGGCTATGGCTCCGACACCTGATGAGCTGGGGGCAGCCGGGGTGGGTGGGGGGTGAGGTGGCACGGGCAGAAACGGTTACAGGAAGAACCAGGGCATCAGGAAGAAGGGAACAAAAATGGAAGTGGTCCTAACACCAGCTTTCAGAGGCCATCAGTGACTTGACCAGGGGACCGTAACAGCCTCACTGGGGTCCTGCGCATCTTCCAGGAAATCAAGTGTCCCCATAGAAAGGCTGAGACTTCACACCCCAGCACATTCCGCAGTTTTGACCAATTGTCTTAAGACATTGTAGGACCAGCGCCCTGCATCCCCCCGCCAAGGTGATGTCTGACCCCTCTGGGTGACGCCAGGACCTGTGGACTTGAACACTGGGGTCCTCCTGGAAGGCCCTGAGGCCCCATCACCCCGGGAAGGCCCAGGAGCAGGGGGTCGCTGCTGCTTCTGAACAGGAAACAGTACTAAAGCTTCAAGGGAAGGCAGCGTTGGCCAAGCCTAGGCAGGAGTGCTGGTAGCCGGCCTGCAGAGAACAGGGTTCCATCTCCCTATGGCGCTTCTTCTACGGTCTTAACCCCCAGCTGGGCGCTCCGGTGACCCAGCCTGGCCCCCCTGCACCTCGCTCACTTCAGATCAGGCAGGTGAGTGGTGAGGCAGGAGCGGCACTGGGAACTAGCTGGCAACGCAGTCCAGGTGGAGCCGCGGTCACAGCTGTAGGTGGTTCAGGATCACCCTGCGGCCCCATGAGGGAAAGGCACCTGTCTGCACAGATCTGAGGACATCCTGCGGGGACCGCCCTGCTGTGGCCAACCTCAGGGCCCCACAGGGAGTGGGAATACAGGACACTTTCTCAAGCCTCATGAAGACGAAGGTCACTGTCATTGCAACAATGCTTCAGTGAGGACAAAGTCTTTGCTCCTAAACAGATTAACATGCCAATCAAAAAGAAAAAGCAGCCTTGCACATAACAGTAGCCACGTGATAGCCACTTTAATAGAAAATATGATCAAAACTCAATTACAAGAGTTCAAAAAAGGCATAGAGAAAGCAACGTTTCAATTTCATTACAAGTTTTAAATCTGGGAGCAGTTTTAAAAGAACGTATATGGTCATTTCAAGCCAGGGTTAATATTTTACAACCAAACTAAGAACTACTACAGGGAACTCCAATGCAACCAACAAGTCAAGTCTGCAACAAAATGACGTCTGTCATTCACACAGTCACCGGCCACGGGGAGAAGCAGAGCCCAACTACCGCCCAATCCCCCCTCAGCTCTGCCTTCTCTAAGGGCAGAGAAACATGCAAACAATTCTGCTTCAGGAAATTTGCATAGAAATAGAAAATGCAAGAGCCTTGCCCACGAATTCCACATGTTCAATTCAATCCGAGGAGACTCCAACGTCACACTGGAGCTGAGGTAGGGCCCCAGCATCTCATTTCCACTGTGCACAGCACAAGAGCTGAGCCGACCACGAGCCTGTCAGGCAGGGAAATCAGCTATAAGGCAAGCTCTTTAATGGGAACTGCATCACCGCTCATTTTAGGACGATGCAGCCGTTTCTGCAGAACTGTTTCGGTTTTAGGGCACTGTAAGGCACCAGGGTCTCTTTCCCTCAAGAGTGCCTTGCTTTGTCAGCAGTGACGGCACCTTCGCAGCTGCAGGGAACCCCCACCCACCAGGGTCTCCAGCTGCTGTGCACGTGGCAGCTGGATCCCAAGAGGAGACCTTGTGTTCCATCCTACCCCAGTGCCAGGTAGGAACAGGCCTATTTGTAGAGTGACCTCTGACATTCGGTCTAGCCATGGCCTAAACGGCATGGAAGCCCACATTCCCTCTGCACCTCAACCTTCTCTTGGCCTGAGCTGCCTGCCTATCTCCCAGTCACTAGTCCTCTGTCCCCTCCCACCCTGAAAAGACTCAGCTCTGGGCAGCCAAGAATTCCAGCTGGGCCCAGACAGATGCCAGGTCCTGAAGCTCTCCTCTTCCTCGGCTCCAGCGCCCCCTGCTGGAGGCCCAGGGCACAGTGTGGGGCAAAGCCCGGGGAGTCATCGTTTATTTAGATTCATTGTAAAGGGGCTCAGTGCATAAGGCGCCAGCCTGCGAACCCAAAAGTCGCTGGGCACCTAGTCAGGTTGCAGGCCAGGTCTCCAGCCAGGTCTGTAGCTGGAGGCAGGTGAAAGGCAACCATACCTGGATGTCTCTCTCCCTCTCTGCCTCTCTCCCTTCCCCTCGCTCTAAAAATAATAAAATGCTTAAAATAAAGATTATTAAAAAATAAAAAAACCTGGGGACTTTTAGGGTTGCTCTCCAAACCCTTTCCTGGGGGCAGGAGTGTGCTGCAGCGTCAAAGGGCCACACAGTTCATTTCTAGAGAAAGGAAACAAATTAACATACGTAGTAATTATGGGTAATCTAAAATGTAATCTAAAAACGAAGACAAATGCCCCAGGACCCTGCACGGTTACCAAGGCTGCCCATTTCCCACAAGGGACCCTCAGAAGCCAGTGGTTGGCCCTCACTGAATCGGGACACACCCCGTCTGTCCTACTCCCAGTCTGAGAAAAGCACCAGGTACAACTGTTGCTTCGGGAACTAACAGCACTCACGTCCACACCTCACCCACCTGCTCCATGTCACATCCATGGCAGGCCCCTTGGGAGACTGAATCTCCTACTCTGGGATGGCTACCAGGAGAAGTGAAATTTCCAAGCAGAAAAAAAGTCTAATTACAACGAAGAGAGCGGCAGCCCAAGCGAAACCCTTCTGCTATGATTTCCAACGTTCTGTCCAGTCCACCATGCACAGATACAAGGAAAACCAGCAGTTAAATTGCTTTTATTTAAGAACCAGTACAAAATGCGTCAGATAAAGGAGTTTTAATCCTCATCTTCCTCCTCCTCTTCATCCTGGTTTATCTGGAAGTAACGCAATTCGTAACTCTCTTTGCTGTTAGCAACTACGCGCAACCAGTCACGTAGGTTATTCTTCTTCAAATACTTTTTGGTGAGATATTTCAAATACCTGCAGAGAAAGAACACTTAAGAACTCCACTACACAGTTTGGCCTTTGTGCATCCTGACACACTGTAACTCATACAAAACACTTGTATCAAAGTCATGATAGTTCAAGGTGCTTTCCCACCTTTCAAAAATGGCCAAAATAAGGCAAACATACTAGCCAATGGTCTAACACACAGGTGGCAACACAAGGCCCGCGGGCCCAATCGAATACGGCCCTCTACCTTGTTTTATCGTGCCAGGCACCTTGTTTCTACCTGGTTCCCTTAGTTAAGGAGTTGTTACATGTATACAGTCCTAAATTACATTCAGCCCTGCCCTGGCTGGTAGCGCAGTGGAGCGCAGTGGATAGGGCGCAGGCCTGTGAACCCAGGGGTCGCAGGTTCGACTCCTCAGCCAGGGCATATAACCAGGTTGCAAACCAGGTCTCCAGTCGGGTCTGTGGCTGGAGGCAGGTGAAGGGCAACCATGCGTTGGTGTCTCTCTCCCTCCCTACCTCTCTCCCTTTCCCTCTTCCTAGAGATGATTAAATAAAACCTTTAAAAAAAAAATTACATTCAGCCCTTTGAAGGCAACCACCTCAAGGCTGATGTGGCCTCCAGAAAAAATGAGTGTGGCACCCCTGGTCTAACAAAAATAAAAGCCACATTTCATCTTAAACTGGCAATAAAAATGAGAATACGGGGCCCTGGCTGGTGGCACAGTGGATAAGGTGCCGGCCCATGAACCCAATGGTCGCTGGTTCGATTCCCAGCCAGGGCACATAACCAGGTTGCAAGCCAGGTCTCCAGCCAGGTCTGCGGCTGGAGGCAGGTGAAAGGCAACCACACATGGATGTTTCTCTTAACTCTCTGCATTTCTCCCTTCCCCTCGCTCTAAAAATAATAAAATCTTAAAAAAAAAAAAAAAAAACACGAGAACACATAAGGCGGAAGAGTTGTCCATGAAACAGCAAGCCCCTAAAAATGGCTTGCAGTAACCACTGAAGAGTTCATGGTTAGCTGACAAGTACGCGCACGGCCTTGGAACCTTCCAGCGAAAAAGCCCGGGGTTTCCGCTGGGCGCCAAGCACGTCACGCCTTCCCAAAGCGACTCGGGGACTCGGGAGCACAGTCAAGCAGACCCCTGTTGGGCGCTTGTCAACCTGCCTCTCCCTCTACCAAACAGGGCTCGCAACCCTGGCCACCTCTTCAGACCGTAGGGCTGGAGGAGACGCGCAGGTGAACTGGCAAGTTAGCGAGGACCAACGTGGACAGGACAGCAGGGCCACACCTCCAAGAATGAACCGCTCCACAGTGCAGCTTCCGCCGACACTGCAGCCTTCACAAAGACGAGGCGACCTCCGTTCAAGCCCACCCACCTTTCTCTACATAAAATACAGCAGTCTGGGTGTTCCATTTAAAAAGCATTCTTTTTCCATTATTATTCCCACCACCCTATATTCAGGGGAGGCAGCTAATTCAAAAGTTCAGGTGGTTTGAAACATGTCCCACTAGAATGCCAAGGGGGAGGTAAGGGAGAAGCTGCAGAAGTTCAGGACAAGGAGGAAAAAGTTCTAGATTAGAGCACCTTGAATGTTTCAAGGGAAGAAAACGTTTACCAAGGCAGGCAAGCTTTAAAAGAAGATGAAGGCTCCTTTCTTCCGCCGCTGGGTGGAAAGAACAGAACACATGGGGAAACTCAAGGAGGCCAGGTTAGGGGATCTCACACAGGACGGGAAACGTGGGAAACAGGCCCCTTGAAGAGGCCCGTGGGCTCCACTAAGGCCCAGCGGGTCCAGCGTCCCGCACACCCTGGCATCATCCCTACTATGGCCATGGCCTCTATCAGATCGCCTTCTGCACAGATAGAGTAGCACAGCCAGACTGGGTCCTGCACTTACGCTCTGAAGTCATCTCTTGACTGATCTCATTGAAAATAAAAGCAAAGGCTTAACTATAACCAATGTGCCCTAACGCACCTTTGAGTTTGCCACTACGTGACGCAGTTTGATTAAAAGCACCTTAGTACCTGCCGGACTCCCAGCTAAAAGCCACGTATCAACACATCCAATTCTTTCTCTTTTTTAATCCTCACTCAAGAATATGTTTATTGATTTTTTAAATATTTGTATTATTTATTTTTAAAAGATTTTATTTATTTTTAGAAAGAGGGGAAGGAAGAGAGGGAGAGAAACATCAGTGTGTGGCCGCCTCTCTCACACCCCCAACTGGGGACCTGGCCCACAACCCAGGCCTGCGCCCCGACTGGGAATTGAGCCGGTGACCCTTTGGTTCTCAGGCCAGCACTCAATCTACTAAGCTACACCAGCCAGGGCTGTTTATGGACTTTAGAGAGAGAGGCAGAGAAAAACATCAGTGTGAGAGAGAAACTTTAATCAGCTGCCTCCTGCACCACCCCAACTGGGGATCAAACCTGCACCCTTTCGATGTACAGCACTCCTACCAAGTCACCTGGCCAGTCTAATTATTCAGTGTCTAATTATTCAGTGAGTCACAGTGTTTCAAGTTCATCCTCAAAAGAAAAACCATATAATAGAGCAGGGCAAGAACATCGATGTCTCTGACTGAGAAAATGGATCACAGAAATTAGCTTCAGTCTAAAACCTCAGGTTCCTCATACAATTATAGTAGCAATTACAAGACAGAAAAACACACGTCAGAATTAGCCCTGGCTGGTAGCTAGGCCGGCTGGGGCATCCTCCCGTACACCAAAAGTTGGCAGGTTTGACCCCTGGGCGGTGTGAACATGGGAGGCAACTGACCGATGTTTCTCTCTCTCCCTTTCTCCCTAAAGTCAATACAAATGTATTGTCAGGGAAGGATTAAATATACATATAGAATTTAAAATGACAGCTCTTGCCCTGACTGGTGTGACTCAGTTGCCTGGGTGTCAGCCCACAAAGCAAAAGGTTGCCACTCCAATCACCTGTCAGGGTCCCTGGTTGGGGGCCCGTATTGACAGGCAACTGATTGATGTTTCTCTCCTTCTCTTCCTCCCTCCCTTACCCTCTAAAAATAAAATATTAAAAAAAAGAAAAATAAAAAGAAAGCTCTTTATTGTGGCTTAAGAGTCAGAAGAGCAATGTCTTCATTTTCAAGAATGCCATCTTGCCCTGGCTGGTGGCTCAGTAAATGGGTGCTGGCCTGTGAACCCAAAGGTCGCTGGTTCGATTCCCAGCCAGGGCACATAACCAGGTCTCCAGCCAGGTCCCCAGCTGAAGGCAGGGAAAGGTAACCATACATTGATGCTTCTCTCCCTTTCTTTCTCCCTCCCTGCCCTTGTCTCTTTAAATAATGAATAAAATCTTAAAAAAATAAAAAAGTAATGCAATTCTCCCTGACTGCCGCAGCTCAGTGGGCCAGGCACCATCCCACAAACCCGAAGGTTTCCACTTTGATTCCGGGTCAGGGGCCCAGGCCTGGGTTGGGGGGTTACCCAGAGGCAGCCAAGCCATGTTTCTCTCCCTTTCTCCCTCCCTTTCCCTCTCTAGAAAAATAAATAAAACCTTAAAAAATAAAAATTAAAAAAAAAATGCAATCTAAGCAAGTCTGTCCATCTTTACTGTTTGAAATACTTCAGTCTGTGAAAAATAATTTTTTTAACACTAGAAGCCAGACCCTTTTAACTACCGTAACAGCATTCATTCATTCGTTTGTTCACTGCCTCCTTGCCCGGGGCAGCGTTCCTGGGGTTCACGGATACGCCCACAGAACAGGTCAGCGGCACCTCCGTCCAGGGTGAGGGCAGGCGAGGAACTCTGGGCTCTCCCCATACCTTTTGGAGAAAGGCACCTCGGACGTTACGGTGATCTTACTCTTGCTTCTTTCGATGGTTACCACCCCTCCACCGAGGTTCCCAGCTTTTCCATTCACCTTGATTCTCTCTTGAAGGAACTGCTCCTGGAAAAACCATCGAATCAACCCATCAGTCTAGTGACCCGCTAGCTCACCCATCTCACTAGCAGAATATTTTATTTTTTATACTCTTTACAATGAACATCATTTTTAAAAAAATATTCAGTCTTTTTTTTTTTTTTTTTTTTAAGGATGGCAAACCTTCAGCTATCAATAGGCGGCCTGAAATCAGGAACAGCAAGTAGAAAATGGCTCTATTCAACTTCACCTACGAGCTAAGAGCTAACATGGGAACAAAACCCCAGCAGGAACACACCTGACGGTTCCCCACAAGGTCAAATGATCTCTGCAGGGAAGCCTGACTCATGGGTCAAAGGTAAAGGGGAGACAGGAAACTAGGGGCCAAGCGACTACCAGCTTGTCCTGGCAACCGAAGTTACAACTTCTGCTCCTAAGGACTCAGTACACAGCACTGTCCTCAGCACCACCAGTTACTTTCTCTTCATCCTCATCAAAGGAGCAAAAACAATCGCACAGCTGCTCCTTGGCCAAGCGCATGGCCCCAAAGCGGCAGCAGCCCAAGGGCCCTGGGGTGACTCTCTGCAGAGCCCTTTGGCCACCCCTGGGGCCGGTCCTTCCCCTCCATGGGCCTTAGGAGTCTTGGTCTAAACAGGAGAACACTTTCTGGTTTTCTTTCTTTCTTTTTTGTAAGTTATTATTACTTTTTTCTTTCTGGCTTTCTATCACAATGCTATGAAGTCCCTCACAGCTGCAAATTTCTATCACCCTCTGGTAACACCTCCAATACTAACTGATGAGGTGACTTCTGCACCTCAGACTCTTAAGTGACTCATGTTTTCAATCCTCAGGAAACTTCTAGGAGAAAAAGACAGTGACGTACGGATGGGTGCCGGTAAGGGAGTGGGGAATAAGGGCAGGACCACCCGACACAAAGTGGAAGGAGCCACAAAGGTCAAGAGAGGAAAGAGGCCCCAGACAAAAGCAAGTCACTGGCTGAAGAAAGGAGTGCAGAGCCAAATGAGGGACTTGTTCAAGGACGGGACACAGACAGCCTGTGCACCAGGGCAGGATACGACAAGAGGTGACCGAATTCCTTTCTGTGTAATCAGAGGCCAGAGGCCAAACTTCTCTTTCCCTTTTCTTTTTTTGGCTTGAAACTTATTCGTATGTTTCAGTGATATTATCTTAGCGAGAGCTGATATTCCAGAGACGGAAGACCAAAACCAAAGTCAAAACGTGTCAAGGTTGACTTTTCTAGGCGTGTGAAATAGTGGAATACCGAGAAATGGACCAAACCCAGAAGCACGAAATCAGCACGGAGCAAGGTCTGAATAATTTTTAAAGAGGAACCAAGCTCCCATCCCGAGTCGGCACCAGAGCTCTGCTCCCTCAGGAGCCAGGGAAGCTGGCGGAGACAGGGCCGCCTGCCCCACGCTCCGAAGCTCCGCAGCCCCGGGGAGGCCCCACCCCTCAGCACCGGGCCCACAGCGTATGCTCAGCACCTAGGGTGCAAAGAGGGTGCAGATCTGAAGAAGTCTGCCAGTCTTCTGGTAACTTTAAGTAAGATTTTGGACACAGAAGGAGGAAAATAAGACAAAAGAGCATGTGCTACAGCCCAACTTGCCTCCTCCTCACACTCTGTGTGACACACCAGGGACAGCAAGACCACGCTCCTGAGCCCAACACGGAGCCGGGAGCTGTCCAGGAGCCAGGGACAGCCGCGAGCTGCAGGCGGCCCTTCAGCACCATCTCCAAAGGGTCACAACCGGCCCAGCGGCAGCAGGGGTACAACTTACGAAATTGGCAGCGTCCATGATTCCATCTTCTACAGGGTGGGTACAGTCAAGAGTGAACTTCAACACCTGTTTCTTTTTTTTGCCCCCCTTCGCCACAGGCTTTTTCTAAGAAAACAGATAAAGAGGGATGAAGGCACAACCAGCCCACACACCCTCAAAAAATTACAAGAACCAAAGACAGCAGAGGCGGAAAAGCCCAACAAATGCAAACACACAGACCGGGGAGCCATAGCCACCCTCCGCCCACGGGCAGAGTGGGGAGCACACCCAGGCTTCAGCTTCTTTGGGGGAGACAGTCACTGGAGCACTCCTGACCCACTTCCTCTTTCCAGCCTCCCAAACCTCAGTGGACATGAAGTTCTGTTAGTCGATGAAGCACTCAAGTGAACTTTTCCTTTTAGGTGCCATGACATTCCCATCAATATTTCATTCCACCGTTCTGGGCACAGGCAGGCCCAGTTCGGCTGGTCTCACCTGCCTCCTTGGAGCACCAGCCAGCAATGACTACCTCCTAGCAGCCCATGTACCCAGCCCAACAAGGGCAAGGCTAACTTAGGTTTTAATTACACTCCACCGTCAACAATTTCTGGCATTCTGACTAATTTAACCTGAATTAGCACTTTCAAACTATCAGCTGGCGGGCAGATGCCCTACAAGATCCGAAGTTCCTTCATTCAGAGATGCTCCCATCCACCTCCTCCCTCCAGACTCCAACACCATTTACAAAAGCCTTTGTACAACCTGCTTACCTGTAATTCCCCCTCTAAAAAGCTTTTCCAGAATCTCAAGACCTTTACAAGAACACTTCCTAAACAACCCCTGACCCCCTCTGCCTTCGGCTTGGAAGAACTTCATCTAATACTTGCATTAATTGCATCAACTTTTCAAACATTCAGCTACTGCAAAAATCAGACTTTTTGTTTTGAAGACATGTCTTCCTAGTTATGAT
Source organism: Noctilio leporinus (assembly GCA_004026585.1). NCBI lineage: Eukaryota > Metazoa > Chordata > Mammalia > Chiroptera > Noctilionidae > Noctilio > Noctilio leporinus. Next base: position 146,720 of record PVIW01003206.1, on the reverse strand, counting down.
CGAAAGGGCTGTTTTTAGTATCTACCCCCGGAAATATAATAGCAGCCAGTTAAAGAAAGAAAACCTGCCATCACGGGTTTAAAGCAAAAGCATACAAATGCAGAGAAGCACTAAGAGCCCACCCAAGAAAAGTCGATGAACCGAACACGTTCACAGGGGTACCCCAAGAAAAGGGGAGGGCAGGGGTTCTGCAAGGAGCCGTCGCACCCCCGCCCCAGCCGGGCTGAGGAAGACGCCCTAGCCAACAGGGTCCGCACAGCTGCGCCCTGTACTAACTCCCTCCGGGGACGCTACAGGGGTCCTCAAACTCCGGCCTCTCTCTGCAACCAGACCACCTTGCACGGACATTTCCACGCGTCCCCGAGTCCTGGCCATCGGGTTCCCGGATGCGCGGCTCCCAGGGGTGGCAGGTCCCCTCCTCCCCTCTGTCCTCCGCCCAGGTAACCAGGCCCAGACCCAAGCTGCCTCCCGCCGGCCGGGCTCCGCGGGCCGCTGACCGGCCCAGAGCACAGCCCCCGCCCTGCAGCTCCTTGCTGGCCGCTGGCTGAGACCCGATCCCGAGCCCGATCCTGAGCCGCAGCCTCCGAGCGCTGCGAATCCGCCTCTCGGGTCCCAGGCCGCGGCCTCCAGCATCCGCAACGTGCTGCGCCCGGCGGCCGCCCGGGCCCGATCCCGCTGGCTTGCCAGCCCAGCCCGGGGCCGGCGCTGCAGAACGCCGTCCCGCGCGAGCCGCGCAGGAGCCGGCCCCGCGAGGCCCACGTGCCAGCGCCGCAGCGGAGGCCCCACGCGGAGCCATACTAACCACGGGAGCCATGGCCGCCGCGGAGACAGAAAGGGAGTTGGGCGCACTGCGCAGACGCAAAGAGCCGGCCCGCGACCCGCACGCAGCGATCAGGCTGTACCAATCGCTCCGCCACGCCCCTTGTGCCCCATCATTGCACCCCGCTCTGTCCGATCGGGGGGCGATTGTTCTTCCCTGCTTACCAAACCCTGTCGTGGAGAACGGGCGCCGGGCGGCCCGGCTCTTTGCGGAGGACCAGCGTGTGGGGAGCCGGAGCGGGCGAGGCCGTAGAGAAATAAAGGGGTTCGCTCTACGTCTGCAAGTCTGGGAAAGAAAAGGAAATTCGCTAGACCAAAAATTAGCTAATGGGATGAGAGTCGAACCATTCACTTGGGGAGGAGAGGCCAGTCCCTGCTGGCCCCGGGTCCCAAAGCCCGAAGGCACTGGGCTTCCCGCTGCCTAAAGCTGGGCGCGGAGGCTGTTGCGCCGGGACAGCGCGCCCCAGGCTGAGCCCTGCACCGGCGCGAAGGCGAGCCACCTGCCCGCCGACCACCTCCTAGTGTCCAGCTCCGCCAGTGCTTCTCAAACTGGCCTGTAAACCGGAATCTCCCCGGATCGGTTAAAAGGCAAACTCCTCCTCGGCGCGTCTCTGATTGAGTGCACTCTCGCCAGCTCCCAGGAGGTGCCGCTGTGGCGGTTCGTGGACCACAAGCTGAATAGCGAGGGTCATCCCCCGGCCTACAGTCGATTGACCCGTGACGAAAAGAAAGAAGAAAAGAAAAACAAAAACCCACACCGCTTAGAGGTGCTCTAAATTAAAATCACAGCAGGTGGAGAGGGAGAGAGAACAGTTACCTAGTTAGCAGCTGTGGACCAGCTCTGACAAGACTGCTCACATTCCCTTTTATCTGCTAGAGTTTAGGTTCATTTCCAAGCGGCTATTGTGATTTCCGAAGCTGACTTAGGAGCCTGTGCCATCCAGACCCCAGGAGCCTCTGCTTATGTACAGATAAACGTTCCCATCTGCTGCCCACAGCTAATCAGCGAGAGCAGACACGTCTTCCTTGCAGACTGCCAGACTGGTCCTGCTTTAGCTCTCCCTTCCCCTATGTCTATAGCTGGTGCAAATCCTTTCAAAACAGATCATTGCCCTGGCTGGTGGCACAATGGATAAGGCCGGGACCTGCGAACCCAAAGGTCGCTGGTTCGATTCCCCAGCCAGTGCCCATAACCAGGTTGCAAGCCAGGTCTCCAGCCAGGTCCGTAGCTGGAGGCAGATGAAAAGCAACCATACATGGATGTCTCTCTCCCTTCCCCTCTCTCTAAAAATAATAATAAAATCTTTAAAAAACGAAAACAAATTGTTTTCCTCCCCACTACTTGTATAAAAATGCCTGCAGCCCTGGCTGGTGTGGATTGAGCACCAGCCTGCGAACCAAAGGTCACTAGATGGATTCCCAGCCTGGGTACATGCCTGGGTTTCAGGCCAGGTTCCCAGTTGGAGGTGTGGACGCAGCAACCGCACATTGATGTTTCCCTCCCTCTCTTCCTCTCTCCCTCCCCTTCTCTCTAAACATAAAATCTTTTTAAAGAAATATATAGGTTAATTTTTAAAATAAAAACGGCTACAAACCTTCACTGCTGGTGGTTTAGCTCTGGAAGCAGTAATTGAATCCAGTTTCCAGTCACTCCAACACTGTACCTCAGAGACCCCGTAAAGCCCCTTCTAGGAGTTTCTGCATGTCATACTAACTCCCTAGGAGAGGAAGCTGCCTCCTGCAGCCTTACCGTTTCCATTTCAGCCCCTCAGTGACCTAGTTTACGAGTCTCCAATCCTAACTAACGATCCTGTACAAATGAGTGTGCTTCCTCCAGGTACCACTCCTAACCCCGAGCAACCCTTTGGCGTGCCTGCCAACCCTAAAGTCCTCTCCAAAGTGACTGGGGACCAGGCCTGCCACCCAGGCATATGCCCTGACTGGGAATCGAACCAGCAACCCTTTGGTTCATAGGATGATGCTCAATACACCAAGCCACACCCACCAGGGCACCATCTCCCATCTTAAAGAAGAAAAAGTAATCCCTCCAACATTTCCCTTCAATGACTACCCCCTTTTTTTCTGCATCTCTGCTCCAGAATGCATGGTTCCCAGGTTGAAGCCCTAACTCCCCCCTGGGATGGAATTAGGTGGGGCCTTTGGGATGTGTGATTAGGTTTAGAGGTGGTCCTATGGGTGGCCCCCTGGTGAGATTGGTGCCCTTATAAAATAAAGAGACACAGGGTCTGTCCCCAGGTGAGGAAGGAGTTAGCAGCCTGAACAGACAGCATCTTTTTTTTTTTTTTTTTTTTTAAGATTTTATTTATTATTTTCAGAGAGAGGGGAAGGGAGAGAGGCAGAGAGGGAGAGAGAGAGACATCAATGTATGGTTGCCTTTCACCTGCCTCCAGCTACAGACCTGGCTGGAGACCTGGCTTGCAACCTGGTTATGTGCCCTGACTGGGAATCGAACCAGTGACCTTCAGGTTCGCAGGCCAGCACCTTATCCACTGTGCCACCAGCCAGGGCGGAACAGACAGCATCTTTACAACGTTCTCCCTGCATGCATGGGCTGCAAAATCTCCATGCATTGTCTGTGGAACCCACTCTGGTCAGGCTTTGCCTAGACAGCTCGGTCAACGTCCCTGCTGACCTCTGCCTGCAGTGCCGGCCTCGGGTCTCAGTCCTCTTCTCTTGGGACCCCGTACTTGCTGCTCACTCTGCTTTGAACTCTTCCTAGCGTTTCCCGTGTCTGATTTCTCCTCACGCTCCAGGGTCTCAGGCCTGGCACCTCTCTCTGCCCGGAGGTGTCTAGTATGTCCTCAGCTAGTCCCCTCCCGCTGCTGCCATCAAGGCATCCTGATTTCTTCCTTCGGAGCATGTCACCCAGGCTGCCATGACTGTACTTGCTTATTTGGTGCCTGGTTAACCTTGTCTGGTGGGTCCCCTTCTATGCCTGTGACTCATGACAGGTGCTCAATAAATACTGTCCAAACAGATGAAGACAGAAATGGATGAATTCAACAAGCCTGAGTGTCAGGAACAAACAGCCACATCCTACTGCCCCTTCCAGAGGGAAACAAAGGCATCCTTCATGGACAAAGCGCCCACTCGATTTTGTATAGCAACTCTCCCACGTACTAGGGTAACAGATTCTACCTCCCAAAGCTGTTGCCAGGGTGAAGGAGCGAAAGAACTTTGAATAGCACTTTGGCCCAGAAGCATTGGCCATTGCTACTATAGTTATCATGACTTGGAGCACAGATGGAACCTGGGCTAGGGAGGGCCACTGAAAGGACAGATAGTTTCTGCCTAGAATTCACTTCCTTTATTTTCCCCCTACCAAACTCCTACACATCCTTCAAAACCCAGCTGGAACTTTTATCTCCTGGGGTGTTTGTTTGTTTGTTTGTTTGTTTTCCTGACCTATTAGTAAGCCTGTATTGAGCACCTTCTGTGGGTCAGACTCTGGGCTTGACTCTTTCATTTCAAGAAGGGCGGGGATGAGGGGCTGTTTTCCCAGAGCTCAGTGCGCCAGGAAGGCAGATAACAGCCTAGAGAAAATCATCCTGGGACAACACGTGCTTGCCAGGCCTGGGAGAGCACAGGGGGCCCCCAGGAAGAGCTCAGAGCTTACCCTCCCACCCAAACCCACCCTGTGGGGAACTCAGTTGACAAAGGGGACCTAGTTATTTGGAAGCCCAGTCATCCCTGGGAGGCCCGGCCGTGCGGAAAATGGGGCCGCGCGGACCCACTTGTGTCGCCGCTCAAGTCCGGTGGGTCCAGGCGCCTGTGTTCCTGTGGCTACTCTGTCTCCCCGAGCAGAGCGGGGAGGCAGCAGGCGGCGTGGGGCGAGTGGACGGGGCATCGCTGCGGAGCAACGGTGCTGCCCAGCGCGGAAGGGGTGTCGCCTGCAGGTCACTCAGAGGACACCGGGAAGGGAAATTCCTGGGGTGGGAGTGAAGGTTGGTGGGAGAGGTGGAGGCAGGGGAGGGTAGCCGTTGGATAGGAAGCATTGCCGGCTCCAGCAGCCTGACTTTCCAGGGCCACCGCCGGGGTTCGGAGAGGCTGGGAGCGCGGGCCCCGGCCCGCCCCTCCGCACGCCTGCCCGCCCCTGCGCCCTGCGCCCTGCGCTCCAAGACCCTGTGGGGGCCCTTGCTGCTCCCCACCTCGTGACCGCTGCCCGCGCGGTCCTCGCCGATGTCGGGAGCTATCTTCGCGCCCCTGGAGGGCCCAGGCGCCCTGGACGCTGCGAGCGGTCACCCGCTCGTGTGCCCGCTGTGCCACGCGCGGTACGAGCGTCCGTGCCTGCTCGACTGCTTCCACCACTTCTGCGCCGGCTGCCTGCGCGGGCGCGCCGCCGACGGCCGCCTCGCCTGCCCGCTGTGCCAGTGAGTGCCTCCCAGCCCCGGCCCACCCCCCGCCCCCGCCCCCGCCCCGGGAAGGGAGACCGGCCCTGCCTGCGCGAGGACCTAGGTAGGGCCGGGAAGGCGCTGACTCCCGTCAGAGGCAGTGGGAAAGCCGCACCAGCCCAGCCGCGACGCCTCCCAGGGAGAATGCGTGGACTCCCGCCCATTAAAAATATATATTTTTTATTTACTTATTTTTAGAGAAAGGGGAGGGAGAGAAACGTCAGTGTGTGGTCACTTGTCGTGTGCCCCAAGCTGGGGACCCAGCCGTAACCCAGGCATGCGCCCCACCCAGAAGCGAATCAGCAGCTCTTGGGTCCACAGGCCAGTGCTCAATTCACTGAGCCGCACCAGCTGGGGCCTCCCGCCCATTTTGAGGGTCGGACTAACTGAGGCCTGGGTCTCCCACAGAGAGTCAGGGGTCAAGGACTGAGCTAGGGTGCCTGTCATATGGGGACTTCCTGCTGCTACAGGGAGTAGTACCCCGATCTCAGCATTGTGTCAGGACACTCCCAGTAACTCACGTGGGGGTCCCTGAAATCTTCAGTCATCACTAAGCAGGTGATGCTGGCTCCAGGTACCTGGTGTGGCCCTAGTAAATTTCCCCAAAGCAACGGGAGGGGCTTAAGGACAGGCTTCCACCTTGTCAGCCCAGGTCACAACCCCCTGACCTCCCAGGACTTGCCCAGGACTGGGTGAGCGTGAGCAGTGGCTATTTATAGCAGATGCCAGTCTGCTGGGTACCCCACCTCCTGCACTATTTTTAGTGCCAGTCTGGGAGGGTGTGGGGAGCCACAGGGAAGGGGCATCTAGATCTTGGCTGCAGCTTCTCCGCAGACACCAGACAGTGGTGAAAGGCCCCAGCGGGCTCCCTCCAGTGGACCGGCTGCTTCAGTTCCTCGTGGACAGCTCGGGGGACAGCCTGGAGGTGGTGCGCTGTGCCAACTGCGACCTGGAGTGCAGCCAGCAGGCAGGGGCGCCTGGGGTGGGGAGGGAGAGGGGTCTTGGGGTCCTGATGCTGGCAGAGTGCACCCAACATGTCCTCAGGGGATCATCCATCGGGGTTCATCCAGCCCCTCCTTACATCACCCTGGATCCCAAATGCAGGCCCCATTTTACAAGTGGGGAGGTGAAAGTCCAGAGCAAGTGACTTGTGCTGACAGCCAGACAGTGGCACAGGTGAAGGCCATTCAGTGTGGGGAGATTGTACTGGTCCCCAACGCAGAGTGGAGCTGAGGGCTGGGCCAGCCCCTGATACTTGCTGCTACCTACAGCCCTAAGGGATGTGAGGACAGTGCTGTTGGGGAGGGGTGACCCTGCCCGGGAGTCTAGAGGAAGAAAAGAAAACCCCAGGGATCTGAAGGCAGGCTTAGGCGGTGCGAAGGACACGTGGCACTTTGGCCCTCAGAAGCTGGACAGGTGTTCCCAGTTCCAAGAGGAAGCCCCTGCAGGAGCTCCAGGGGTAGGGCGGGGGTGCAGGGCAAGCACTAGGGCACGGATGGCACAGAGATGACCAGCTGGAGGCACGGAGAGCAGGGGAGAAAATGGCCTTGAATGCGAACCTGAGCACTTGTGTTTTTATAGCCACTGTTTTGTCCAGTGTCCCCTGCAGCCCGTGCCTGGACTCGGCCCGGGCCTGCCTGTGCCCGGGATCTGCCAAGCCTTCCCCTTCCAGCCGAATTTGGCCTGGCTTGTGCTGCCATTGGGGGTAACAGGGGGCGGGGCTTGAGAGGTCTCCACACACACAGACACCTTCATGTTGTAGGTAAAATGGTTCGCAAATGCAGTTTCCGCCCTCCCCCAACCCCCGGGCGGGCTCTCCAAGCCCACTGAGGGCGCGGGCCCCACGCAGAACCTCTTGCCGACCCTCTGAGCCGTCGGAACCGGGGGTTCTCCTGTCAACGGGGTCCGCCAGAGTCAGGGTTCCAGGAAAGGGCTGCACTGAGCCGCGCTCTGCCCCGGCCGGTACTGCCAAGCTCGCGGAGGCGCAGAGACGGCCGCCCCGAGGGGCGGCGGCCGGGCTCAGGCTCCCGCGGGTGCCGGGCTGAGCCTCGCTGGGCCCGCAGGACGCCGAGACTCCCTTCTTCTGCAACACGTGCGGGCAGCCGCTGTGCGCCGGCTGCCGCGAGGAGACGCACCGGGCCCGCATGTTCGCGCGCCACGACATCGTGGCCCTGGGCCAGCGCAGCCGCGACGAGCTCCAGAAGTGCAGTGAGCGCGGCGTCCCTCCCGGGAGGACGGGCGCGGGCAGGCGGGTGCGGCCGCCGCCTCAGCCCGCCTGCCGCCCCTCCGCAGCGCTGCACGCCGAGCCCTACATCATGTTCTCCACCGACAAGAAGTCGCTGCTGTGCATCCGCTGCTTCCGCGACATGCAGGGGTGGGTCCCGGCAGCTGCAGGCCCAGGGGCTGGGGGTGGGGGGGGGGCGGACGCTGAGCCGAGCTCACCCCGGGTCCCCACAGGGACAGCAGGGCCCACTGCGTGGATCTCGAGTCGGCCTACGTGCAAGGCTGCGAGCGGCTGGACCAGGCGGTGCAGGTGAGCGCCGGGTGCCCTGCCCGCTGGCCTGGGCAGGGCTGGGGGCCACGCTCGCCTGCACGACTGAGGCCGCCTTGTCCCCAGGCTGTGAAGGCCCTGCAGACGGCCACGCGGGAGGCCATCGCGCTGCTGCAGGCAAGGGTGGAGGAGGTGCGGCGCAGCGCGGCCCAGGAGGAAGCCGCCATCCACTCCCTGTTCGGCTGCCTGCAGGTGAGGGCTGGAGACAGCAGGGCAGCCACAGGTTGAGAGTCCTCATCAGCCAGGCCCCTGTGGGCCCCTGTGGAGTCTCCAGCACTGAGCTGCTTTCCAGTTGCTCACAGGTGCCAGGAGGATCCCAGCAGGGAGCCAGGGCCTGCCCCAGAGGGTGGGGGACAGTCAGGGAAGACTCCCCCGGGGGGTGACATCTAAGGTGAGGGCCCTGGGACCCTCAGGCAGTGGGAAGCAGGAAGGAGGGCCTCTGGCTCTACTGGCCAGGCAGGCAGGTTGGAGGGCTGCGGAACCAGGTGTGGCTGCTGGCAGAGCTGGTGGCAGGTGGCAGGGCTGGGCAGGCCCGGTCAGCAGCAGCTGTCCCTCCTCCAGGACAAGCTGGCGGAGAGGAAAACGCTGCTGCTGCAGGCTGTGCAGAGGTGAGTGGGGGTGGCGTCTTGTTCCTGCCCCTTGGCCTCCAGCCCCCTGGCTCACAGTCTGGGTTGGGGCAGGTTCTGCCCTACCATGGGGAGCAACACGTCCAGGCATCCACCCTGTGGGCAGGGCAGGGTGTTTCGGGGCACAGGGAGGGTGGCAGGGAAGAGTTCGCAAAGGAAGGAACCACGGGTCCAAGGCCCCTAGGGAGGTGGGCAGCCCTCCGCTTGGGGCTGAGGCTGCCTGCCCCTCCCCCAGCCAGTACGAGGAGAAGGACAAGGCCTTCAAGCGGCAGCTCTCCCACCTGGCCACTCTGCTGCCCACCCTGCAGGTAAGGGGGCCGGGGGTGCACCGCTCGGGTGCCGCTGCCCAGGCCCCGCCCTGAGCGGTGTCCCTCCCGCAGGTTCACCTGGTCATCTGCTCCTCCTTCCTCAGCCTGGCCAACAAGGCCCAGTTCCTGGACCTGGGCTACGTGAGTCTCCCCGGCTCCGTGGGGTCGCCCCTCCCCACCAGGCACCCCACCCCGCCCCCAGCACACTGGAGCCACTTCAGGGTCCGGCAGCCTGTCGCCTGGAGGCAGGGCCAGCTGTCTCTGGGCTCACCTTCCCCTCCTCGCCCATGATCTGCAAACCCGTCAGGGCTGGTGGTGTCCCTTTTAAAAGGACAGCAAAGCCTGGGAGGGAACCTAAGCCGCTACTCCCCGAAAGCTCAGTGTCTACTGGGGTCCAGCCACCCCCAACCTTTCCTGTGGATTTTGGGGCAGAGCGGTGCAGGGGTTCCCAGCCAGTCCCAGGGAAGGGTGGCAGCCGCCCACAGACACCGGGTGAAGCGCCCAAGACGGACTCGCCCGGGGGCCCCGCCTCACCAGGCCCCCGCCCCGCCCCCAGGAGCTGATCGAGAGGCTGCAGGGCATCGCCACGCAGCCGCTGCGCCTGCAGCCGGCGCAGAGCAGCCAGGTGCGGCGGCGGGCGGGCCGGTGGCAGGTGAGCCGGGGCTGCGGGCCATGGGCACTGCGGCTGAGACCTGTCTTTCCCGCCCACCCAGATTGTCTGCGACCACCGCAGGGAGTTCTCACGCTGCCTGGAGCCGCTGCTGCAGCCGCCCCCGCAGGGGCCTCGCTGGACAGCAGGTGCTGGCGCCGGCACCAGCGTGTGAGCAGCGAGGTCCCTGGGGGTTGGGGTGCCAGGGGTCCAGCAGGTGCAGCATGCCCTTCCCAGCTCCCTGGACCCCCGCCTACAATGCCAGGCGGGAGGGCGAGCGTGCCGTCTGGGAAGCCACCATGGGGCACCAGGACCTGGCGTGGAGCCGGCTCAGGGGAGGACAGACCGGAGTGTGGAGTGCAGGGAGGACAGGACTCTCCCCAGCCGCGCTGCAGCCTGGCCCCCTGGGCTGAGGGACCGAAGGGGCAGCCCGGGGCGGGGCCTGACGCTCCCCGACCCAGGAGGCGCCAGGCCTGGGAGGGGGTGGGGGAAGGGCCGTGCCAGGGCCCTAGGGGTCCTGTTGGCGCGCACGTGTGTGCGTGTGCCTGAAGGCTCCCGGCATTTACTCCGGACCAGCCCTGACATCCTCCTTGTTGACATCATTTGTGGTTTTTCTTTTTCTTTTTGTCTGGTCCTGGGGGTTTTGAAAACACCGCCTGCGTCATTGGCCTTGGGCCCCGCCTGCTCCGGGCTTTCCTGGAGCTCCTGCGGAGGTTCTGGGGCCTGTCTGCCCTGAGAGGCCCTGGGAGGCTGGGGGTGGGCAAGGCCCCTCCTCCCCCAGTCTGCACCCACGCTGGTTCTCTCCCCAGTTTAGCAGGGGCCTCAGGCCCCAAGGGGCTGGTGGTGCGCAGCTGCCCTTCCCCTGTGGGGAGGATGTTGGGGTCACCGGTCCAGAAGCCCACACCGCACTGGTCCGTCAGCACCAAGGTGCTGCTGGCAGAGGGGGAGGACACGCCCTTCAAGGAGCACTGCCGCCACTATGAGGACTCCTACCGGGTGAGCCCCAACCCTGCACCTGCCAGCTGGGAAAGGCCTCATCCCGTCCTCACCCAGGCGCAGTGGCCAAACTCAGTCCTGGCCTGTCCCGTGAGGCCTCTGCAGGGACCCCGGCACTCACAGGTCCCTCCGCAGCACCTGCAGGCCGAGATGCAGAGCCTGAAGGACCAGGTCCAGGAGCTGCACCGGGACCTCACCAAGCACCACTCACTCATCAAGGCGGAGATCATGGGGGACATCCTTCGCAAGGCCCTGCAGGTGGACGCGCAGATCGCCTCCGAGTATGCTTCCGTCGAGGGCCTGAGAGTGGTCTTCCAGGAGGTACTCCTGACCCAGACTGGCCTCCCCTGCAGCACCCCGTCATCATTCACGGGGCTCCCCGAGGCAGGATGGGGAGGAGGGGATGATGGCCAGCGCCCCAGGAGGCCTGGTGGGCGGCTCGGGAGCCTGGGTCTCTCCCTGCTGCCTGCAACCACTGGAGTGGGCTGGGGACAGCGTTCAGCTCTGAGTATCTGGAGGACAGAAATCCCACCTGTGGAAATTCCAGCCCCCATCTCATGGGACGTCCAACTTACCTTCTCTTTCAGATGTGGGAGGAATCCTTCCAGCGGGTGGCGAATGAGCAGGAGATTTATGAAGGTCCCAGGCAGCCGCTGCTGGGTTCACCCCACCCTGGAGCTAACCCACGTGCCAGGAGGGACAGGAAGGCCTTACCTACTAACCCCCTGCTCCTCCCCTTTGCCCCTGGCCTGCCTCCCAGCTGCTAACTGGCCCGGAAACCAGGCACCTGAGGTCAGAAGTCAGTGAGTACAATGCCCTCACGCAGCTTACCGCACGCTTTAAGAGGTAATGATGGGGAAAGTTGAGCTATTTCCCTGGTGGGAGGCTGGAGGGTAAGAACCGGAAGCCGGGAAGACCCAACATTCCGGCTTTGCCCCCGCAGCCCAGCTCCGAGACCTCCTCCGGCTGAAGCAGGAGAATGCCCACCTGACCAGCATCACGGAACACATCACGCCCTACATCCGCTCCATCGTCAAGGTGAAGGAGCGGCTGGAGCCCAGGTGCGATGCGGCCGCCCCAGGGGAGCCAAGACCCCTCAGAACGGTGCCAGGCGCTGGGAGGAGCCCCCTTGGGAAGTCAGTGGGGCAGGTCATGAGGGTTTAACCAGGACACGTGGGCAGTCAGGGCTGCACATGTGCAAAGACACAGGCGTGTGCTGCCCTGACTTTCTGCTTCAGGCACACAGATGCGCATCCTGAGCCCTCCCTCAGGAGTAGCTCAAAGCAGGAGACGGCCCCCTCCAGCTGCCCCCCCAGGACTCTCTGTCTGGCTGTCTTGCGGGGGCCTCACACCCCCCAGCGGCCAGCAGAACTTGGCTTCCTCGCCACACCACGCTACGCAGGGTTCACCTCACTGAACCGCACCACCGCCTCCCGGGGTGCCAGCCAAGTGCTGGGGAAATCCTGGGTTCCGTTCTCCTGCCCCCAGGCCCAACCCATCCCCAAGTCCTGGCCACTGGACAGCCTCAACCCACCTTCTCTGCCTCCACTGCTGCCCCCAGTCCAAGCCGCTGTCATCACACACCCTGTCCCCAGTACACCACATAGCCGGTGGGCTTTTTCAGGCCTCCGTGGCCCATCACGCCAGGCCCGGCAGCCCTGTCCGGACCCTCCCTGCCACTTCTCACGGTGCCAGTCCCTCACCACAGGCCGGCCACCGTGGCCGTGCCACCCCCCAGAAGCTAGATTGGTTCCCACTTCCCGGCCTCTGCCTGGAACATCCGTGTCTCAGACTGTCCCCTGGACCCCCGTCAGCCAGGCCTCAGTGGAGTGTCAGCAGCGTGGCGGCCCCAAACGGCCCTACCTCCACTCAGTGCCACTATCGCTTCCCACCACCCTGCTGTGACTGCTCCCCAGGCTCGGTGTTTGGGGACCAAAGTCCTAGGTGGGCTCTTGAGTGTTTGCCTGAGTTTCTGTGTGGAGAGTGAGCGTCATACAGGTGGCGGGCTGGCCGGCTGCCTCCCAATCCCCAGGGCTGCGTCCCGTGCACAGGTTTCAGGTGCCCATGGATGAAGAGTCAGAGCAGCTGCCCAACACGTGTGACGATGGCACGAACGAAGAGACCCAGGCCAGGTAAAGCGCACCCTGCCTCCCTCCCGGCCGGCAAACGGTTCCCTCTTGGAGACAGGTGTGGGCGACATAGGCAGACCCCCGTGGTCTCTGCCCTGAGGTCCCTTCGGCCACCTCAGCGGGGCCTCTGTTTGTAAAATGTGCAAGCAGAGAGGTTTGTAATGTGGACGGTGATTTGAACAGTGACTCACAGAGGACAGGGGTGGCTTTGATGGACGTGACCCCCACTTCCCTAATGGTCAAGGCACTGTGGCTGCCTGCCCCTGACACCACCGAGAGTTGCCAGCACACAGCCCGGCCCCTGGCACTGAGGCCACGTGGCTCAAATTCACTTCCATGAGGAAGGTGGCTGGGGACGGGCTGTGAGAGACATTACGGGACTACTTGCCGGAGCCGCGGTGTTTGCCAGCACACTTGCTGGAGGACAGATGTGCAAGAGCAGACACACCACTGCCTGGCTGGGTTTGCACAGGGCGGAGGGCGGGCTGCGGGGTGGGCGCTGCGGGCTGCAGGGTGGGCGCCGTGGGCTGCAGGGTGGGCGCCGTGGGCTGCCTGCCTCTGTGCGTTCAGCTCTCCTGCGTCAGGGGCCGTGAGCTCAGCGCCTGCTGAGACCGCCCGCACGGCTGCAGTCCGGGCAGCTAAAAGTCCCCAGGAATGAAGTAAGCGCCCCTTCAGGAGACCCTCCGGTTCTGGCTCCGAGGATGTGGCCAGCGGTGCCTTCCAGAGAGGCCTCCCGCCCCGCAAGCCTCGGCTGGAGTGCGCTCGGAGCTGGGCCCAGTGAATGTGGGGGAGTGTCATGGACTGGTGTCCCTTTAGGAGTGATCCAGGTGTCGCGGACAAGAGAGAGAGGACCCCAGAGCTGAGGGGCAACAGCCGCACCCCAAACGGCCTCCCAGAAGAGCCTCCGCTGAAAAACAAAGACCCTCCCAGACCCAAACCAAGAACTGGGGGTGACATCCCCCTGCAGAGGGAGCACCCCACTTAGTGAATGGGGCTGGTCCAGGGGCTTGGCATTGAAGCTCACCACACTAAGGAAAGGTTGTTCCCCTTGGGATGATTTTTTAAAGGGTAATGGGTAATTGTCTGTCAGCAGTGCAACCCAGAAACTCTCTAAAAAGCCCTCATTTCAGATTCCTTGGCTTTGTTTTCCTTCTGTTCACGGGGCACAAAGTTTTGGTCCTCAGCATGGTGACCAAGGAGGAGTCCCAGCCCATGTGGATGTTAAATGAAGGCACACCCAGCCTTAAGCTGCTCGGGGGTCCAGCTTCTCCCTGGCACCCCTGTATGGCCCCGTCCAGAGGTGACCTGCACGCCCACGAGGACCTGCCGCTCTGAACCTGGGTGATGAGACTCCAGCCTCAAAGGGTTCCAGCTTCTGGATCACAGCCCGGCTGTCAGCCGGGAGGCACTGGGAGGTTCCGCCCAGTAACCTAAGCACTGACCTGGCAGAGGGGACAAACCTGCACCCCAGCGTCCCTCCCTCCTCCCCCGCCAGGGCTGAGCCCACATCCTGGGGGTGTGGCGGGAGCCAGTCCCCATCCCAGCTTCTCCGCCCCCTCTCGACCGCCCCACCTGTGGTGACTCAAGTGAGGTCAGTAGCAACTTTTCTCTAGGAGTTTCCCGTTCCTACATGGTGCCCTTTTCACAAGTGGAATTTGACACCTTTCAAAAAGGAAAAATGAACCTACGTGATCTAAAATTCACAAGGATGCCCAGAGAGATACATTTGAAGCAAACATCCTTCTTGACTCAGTGGTTCAAACAGCGAAAGGCTCCTTGGCACCAGGTGGGCTGGCATGTCAGTACATTAACGTCCCGGGTGAACAGCGACACCCCCAGCCTGCCCTCCGGGCCACCGCTGTCCCAGCGCCAGAGCGGCGCAGGCTCCCACGGGAGGCTGCAGGGCAGGAACTCAGAACTGGATCCAGGAAGCGAACGTGCTTGGTTTATGCTGTAGGTCCTGGGCAAGAGCAGACACACCGTTTCTGAGTCTCTGACTCCCACACAATCAGAGTTATTGTTCATAGTGAAATCAAGCATAGTTTTATTTCAGATGTGGAAAGAATATCAGTATTTGTGAAAGAACGCCCGATTTAAGACATTTGAATAAACATTTCTGCACGTAAAAAGAAGAGTAGAATAATTACTCCATTAGGTTCCTCTCCTAGCTAAGGATGGCGTCCTGGCATCCCGAGAGAAAGCGCTTCTCATGTTTGGTCTATCGGCCGGCCTGGCCCCCTCGGGCTCCCCCCACCTCCATGGCAGGCCTGCACAGCAGGGCAGAGAGCATGCCCCCCACCATAAGGGCAGTGCTGAGGTCGCCTACAGAAGCAAAAACAGTGGGAGATGGCAGCTGCCTAAGGCAGTAAGAAAGTGCAGAGAAGGGCCCGTGGGTGCCTATACCTGTTACAGAGGGGCTGCTACCAAAATGAGCTGAGCTTAATCTATTAATACTATGTGATCACGTCACCCAGTGATGAGTGGGTGGGTAGAGCTGGTCCAGTTCACTTTCAGGCTCCAGAAGAAATGCACACAAACACCAGGCTGTCTGTGGGGCTCACCCTTCTCAGCCCTGCCTGCAAACCCCTGTAAAATGTGTCCTTTTACGCAGCTTCAAAGTAACTTAGTCCTGTGCAATGCCTATGTTCCCTTAAGAATCAGCACTAAAAACCTGCAACGGAGAAAAAAATCTCCTGAGTTTTTAAATTTGAGGGAACTGGAGACATGGCCTTTACCCAGAAAGCCTGTACCTCATTAACCTGATTCTCCGTCCTGCACTGCTAAATTTACACAGTTAAGGTTAAAAATAATCTGAAGTCTCAGGACCAGACTTAAAGTCATCACTTGCCAAATCCTGTCCCAAAGTAGCTCATCTTCTGTCCCCAAACAATTGCCAACTCCTGCCCTGGGACCACGCGTGAGGACGGTGTTCTCACCACCCCCACCCACCATGGGCTCCTGAAAGCTGAGGGTCAGGCCCCAGCTGTGAGGGCAGCATCCAAATAGCCAGGCCTGCCTCTGCGCTCCAGGAGGGAGGGCAGGAAGGTGGGCTTTCTGAACGCCAGCAGGTACAGGAAGCGCAGATCCGACCTGCCCACCTCCTGCCTCCCACCTACATAGCCGGGCCACCATTACCTGCTGTCCAGCTATGAAACAGACAAACAAGTGGCCCCGGGAGTGTCCTGAAAGCTGCGTTCCAGCCCAAGTTGCTAACACAACACGAGCTGGGCAGGGAGTGTTCCTGCCCGAGGAACCCACAGCTCGGGGTTCTGGTGGTGACCTGGGCCAGTCTGACTCCAGGACCCTCTGGGGGGCCAGCGATCGGGTCTCTCTGGTCCTTGCGCCAGCAAGCATCACACCAGCAATCCACGAACCCACACATTCTTTGGTATACATAACAACGAAAAGATGAATTAGGCTAAGAAATCTAGAAATTAATACTATTTAGAGTTGGTGAAATGCTCTTTTGAACACACATTTCCAGCGTCTGGCAGTTAACCAAGTGTCCATTTTTGTGCAACGCTTATACAGGATGGATCCACTAACGTCATCTCTCATTTAAGTATTAGAAGCGTTTGACATTGTTCCAAGTCTTCGCAACACCCCTGTGAGGTAGGTGGTATTGACCCCATTCTACGGATGGGGAGGTCGAGGCACAGAAAGGTAGGTGGCTCCTGGAAAGCCCAGTGCGGCGCAGCGTGGTGGCGGGCGGGGCTCTGCTGCCTCCCATCCCGCATCCCCGGGCCACCGCAGAATCGCACGGTAGGTTCTCACACTGACACCGAGTTCCCAGCCAGTCCAGAACTAAACAAGGGTCCTTACAGTTTATCTCTGACTCGTAGTCAACCACTCTCCCTGAACTTGAACAACAAAAATAGGACTGAACCTCAGGTGGGATTAGTTGCTCTATTCACGGGTCGACTTGCGCTTTATAGTTGTGTCCGAGCTCAGACCCCTTTGGAAGACAGTTTGACATGGCATTAGGGACGATGGAATTTTAAGAACAGAACATAGAGAATAGTTAATAGACTTAAATCAAAACACAAAACTGTACGCTATAGTCAAACTAGAAAAAAATCCCAAGTAAACGGGGAGCAGTGTTTCTCAGTGCTCCACAACGCCTCTCACAGAGGTGTTCAGTAAGCATTTCTTGGATAAAGGACAAATGAACACCCTGGAGGTGCCTGTCCCTGGTGACAGCCCCCACTCGGGAGGAGGGCGGGAGCCGGGGCCCAGAGGCCACAGGGGCCCGGGCTCCCTGGTAGCACAAAGCTGCGCAGCCGAACCCGGAGTGATGCCTCCTTTCTGCCCAGTGGAAGGTGGGGCTGTAAACACCGGACCCCCTTGAACCTGCACTGCTGTGTATATAAACAGATCTGAGTGTGATGAAACACTTGAGAGCCAAGTATTGAGAGCCTTGATGAAATACTTGAGTGCCTTCCATGATAAGGAAGTGCCTTTAAACCTGCGTAGATAGGTGCTCATGCACTAAGGACGGAAATAAGGAGGTCGAAGCTGTGCTGTTTTTCGGTTAAAGTAAAGATTTTCAGTGTATTTCTAACTCTAAAAAGTGCTGGTGCCCACGTACCCCGCCGGTTAAGCAGCCTCATTCTGAGAAATACATCCACCTCTCCTGAGGGGTCTTGGTGGCCTCGGAGGACGGCACATGGCCTGGGCTCACCCCAGCACTCTCCGGGGGTTGGGGCACAGCTGAACATTGCTGTCACTTGCTCCCTGGCCACCTGAGTCCATGCCCTAGCTTGACTGGGCCCAGGAACAGAATGCTCCGGGAGCTGGGGGCAGGGGGCGGTCCTTTGGTCCGAAGGCCTTCTGACCACCAATCTTGAGTGATATTCCAAAGAGTAAATGGTGACACAGAATGCTTAAGAGATTCCATTCTGTAGCAAAGCCGACTAGAGGTCGTTCTGTCCTGGCTGCACAGGTCGGGAGGCCCTGAGGGCCCTGCACGTCATAGCTCCACCTTGACCCCTTTTATGAAAGGCAGGCCCGTGGGCACCCGCTTCTTGTACTCCAGGTACTCCTCTCCAAAAAAGTGAATGAGTGACATCTCCTCCTCTTCGGTGCGGTCGCGGAAGAAACGCCACACAGTCAGGGCGTAGCCCACGCCACAGACCGGGTTGCACAGCATCACCTGACAAGGAACACGAGGTTGGCAGGGTCAGAGGGATGACACCGGGTACCTGAGCAGCACCTGCTTCTACCAGCACCCACAGAGAACTTCCCGCCTGGGCCCTCCTGGGGAACTCCCAATACAAAATACCATAAGTCACCGAGGGCCGCGGCAGGTGCCATTAAGTGAAATCATACTGACTTTCACGTTAGAACCAAACACTCAGCATAGCTTTTCTCAAATATACTTTCTGTGGTTCCTCTTCCCTGAAGGATATCTCATACGTTAGAAGGAAAGGTCAACCTCTGGGATTTCAACTCCCAGGCTGGGGAGAGAGCACCTCCTCCTCCAGCCCCCGCAGGTGAACTCCCATTGATCTGGTGCCCCTTCCCTGCATGGCCCCCAGCCCCTCACCTTCCTGTCCTGGGCTGGGCCGCCACAGCCTCACATGCTGCCTCCCACCTGGGAGCCGCCTGGGTCCCTGCCTCCAGCCCCAGAGCCTGCCTGCGTCTCTGACACACGGCCTCCTAGTCGAGCCTCCAAATCACTCCTTTCATCCAATGTGTCCAGGGCTCGGGGAGCTCCAAGGCCTCACCCACCTCCTAGGCCTGAGGGGGTGCAGCAGCTGAACCCACCTCTCCCAGCCCCTGCCCACCCTGGGCTCTAACCACCTGGGCTGCCTGTTGCCTCTGTACTTGTGGTTTTTCCACTTTTGAGAACTACTCACCCGCTGATCCATCAACAGAGTCCTTCCGGACCAAGAGCTCCCCAGGTCTCAGGGAACTTTCCGTGCTACTGGGGAAGCCACTGACCTAGCCTGGCCACTGACAGACTCATCGGATGTGTGTCTTTCACAAATGAGTGGCCTCTATCCACCAAGAGAACCAGGCACATGTCTTCAGCTTCTTATTCTCATCACTGTTTACCTACCAAGCACTGCCCTGTTCCCAGCACCACTCAGCTCTTTACAACCCGTAAGCCATTCCGTCCCAGAGGTGCTGCTGCTGTCACCCCACTACCTCGTGAGGACAGGGAGGCCAGCCAGTCAACATTAAAGCTGGGACTGGCAGACAGACTCGTGGGGCCTCTCGGCATGACCTACAGTGGGATTTCCTAATCACAGGCCTAATCAACTGGTGCACCATAAATAGCATTGCAAATAATAAGGTAGGAAAAAAAAGTAGAAAACAGTGCTTTGTGCACAGTGAAGGGCAAGTATTGGCCTAGCGGGACTGTTTTTATACACGCGTGTGCACGCTGGGTCACAGTGTAAAAAGATCTAGGTCAAAGAAGTATAAAAACGTCTTCAGTCCTTAGGTTTATAGCTAGCATTTGTGGCGATTCCATGTTTCCACTAGAACTGACTTCTTCCCAGGGAACGTGACTGTTAATGCAAGAGCTTCTGAAGCTTAAGCTTCAGAAATGCAAGTGTTGAAACGAATGCTATGTCCTGGCCAGGTGGCCAATTGGTAGGAGAGCTGTCCCATACACCAAAAGGTTGCAGGTTCGATCCCCCAGCCAGGGCACGTGCCTAGGGTACAGGCTGGATCGCTGGCCAGGCATGTAAAGAAGGCGGCTGATCGATGTTTCTCTCTCACATCCACGCTTCTCCCTCCCTCTCCACCCTGACCCCTTCCTCTAAGATCAACACAGGCATGCCCTCCGATAGGGATATAAGTAAATAAGGGCTATGCACTGTGCTAGAATGCCTGGGGCCCAGGCTGGATTTTCCCCATGAGGTGGTGTGTTTCCTAAGCTCTATCCATGTTCCCCGACCAGGTCCTCCTGAGACCCAGAGAACAGATTCAAGACAAGTGTCAAGAAACAAAGCTCACTCTGCAGCATGAGACAGCCTCCCAGGTCACATGAAACCTCATACATGAGCCTGGCCTCATCCATAGCAGCTTCTAATGAAAATGAGTGGCAGCCCATTTCTGCCCTAACCCTGCTGGGGTGCTTCAGATCTAAGTGAAAGCAGCAGAGAAGGGGCAGAGCAGGTAGGTAACAGCACCCAGACTCAGCAAAAGTTTAACTTTAGAATGCCCACATTTCAGGTACATGGTAAAATCGCTAAGGATTGAATCACCTCTGAACTTTATTTAGCTGTCACTCAAACGTGCCAGGGAGCACATGCACCTACAGCAAGAGGACCAACAACCCTGCAAATACACTGACAGCTACTGATGGTACGCTTTAAAACGGCAAACCTGATGGTATGTGAACTGCATGTCAATTAAACAACTATGTTAGGGCAGTTCAAAGGAGACCAATGTCATATCCGATACTCTACCTGGGTTCCGATACTCCAGTAAAACCACCCCACGTAAGAAGGATGCCTGAACCAGGCGTACACCCCACTTGTCACCAGGGTGTGGGTTTCTGACTTTTCGTTCTGCACCACGTGGTTGAAGTTGGAGCCAGCTGTAAACATGGCCGCCTTCCTGAGACACTCTCCAAAGACGACCATCAGCAGGCCCGTGGCACTGAGCCAGGTGATCTGCTTCAGTTCTGCAGGGGACAAGGGGACAAGTGGGGAGTGAAGATGTTGAGCTGGTGAGTTTCCCCCTGTGGTTGCTTAAAACTCATCTCTTTTCCAAAGGCAGGAGTGGTGGAAAACATGCTGGTGGTCGACTAGCAATGGTCACCCCGTTAAAATTTAAGTGTAGGCAAAGCACACCCCTCAGTTGCGCAGTTTCAGGTGCCAGCAACCCAATGAGAGTGTCATGGGAAAGAACTGACAGCTCCCGTCTAACCCTTCGGAACAAGGACAGCTATGTGAAACAGAGAACGACCTGGTGTTTCCCACCTTGGCCGTTGCCCGAGTCCTGGAACTACATACATTTGATTCAATTTGCTACAGGCAGTCCAGCTTGAGAGTAGATGCCTGGTGCAGAGGCTTTTGCTAGTAAAATCATATGAAAGTTCCAAGTTATGTAAATGACCAGATCTGAACCTCCCCCAACTGTAAAATTAGAATGACAATTATCAAAGGTGGGGACTTCTATCCCAGGATGAACTAGGTTAAGGCAAAGCCTACAGCTAAAGGTCAACATGCCCTCCATTCAAACTCCAGAAGCAGAATTCCAATCCCTCCTCTCTAAAGAGCTTAGTGCAGAGGGAGGTCCAGGGAAATCACTTGGGGAGATTAAGCCTGACAGGTGAACCCAAGTCGCTGTGGCCAAGCCTGAGTGGAAGCCACCCAGAGGGGACAGCAGGGTACACTGACCTGGCCAAAAAATATTTTCAAGTGTGAACTCTATCCAGGAAGAAAGAGCAGCGACGGTGTACTCCAGACTGTGGTTGAGGAGAAAAGAATCCAAGGACAGACTTTTGGGGTTATTGACCGCTGTGACTAAGTACTCAGAATAATGGAACAGTGACAGCGAGCACATGTACCTATTTAAAACAAAGAGAAAGAGAGGTTAAATGTGAACTTTTAGGGCAAGAAGTTAAAAGAGAGAGAGAGAGAAAGAGAGGAGGGTGAGTTAGGGTAAGGGCATGGCAACAAGTCCATGAACGGATCTGGGTCTGTCAAACTGTCCCTGAGCTCTACAACTGGGTCCTACTGTCACCTGTCTGAGAGTGGCCCCCAGGCACTCGAATTACACCCCTGGGGTTTGCAGAAAATGAAGTTTTAAAAAGACTACACTTCAGAACATCACAAGCAGAAAAAAAAACAATCATGGGTTAGGAGGGCATTACAGGCCCTCCAGGCTTTCTAAAATGACACCACACACAGTAAAGAATGAACAGTGGGAATTTGAAAAAAATTAAGCAGTAAACTACTTTGAATATAAAAACTAAAATACTGAACTAGTTCCAGCAACAAAGAATTAGACGGCTTAGCGGTGATCATGAGACAAAGCTATTTACCCTGAAACTGCTGGCTCCTATCCAGGTCAGGGATTAAAGGGCTCAAGGACTAAAACCAGAGTGCGGGTAAGGCGTGGCCGGCAAGCCCAAAGGTCACGGGTTCAATTCCCAACCAGGGCACATAAGCAGGTTGCAAGCCAGGTCTCCAGCCAGTTCCGTGGCTGGAGGCAGGTGAAAGGCAACCATACATGGATGTCTCTCTCCCTCTCTCCCTCTCTCCCTTCCCGTCTATCTGAAAAATAATAAATAAAATCTTCAAAAAAATAATAATAAAACCAGAGTGTGGGGAAAAACCCTACCCTGGCTGCGGGAGATGCACTAGATGTGACCTACTAAAAATAAGAGATGGAAGAGGCCCCTGGCCCTTCCTGGCACAGCAGCTGCAGCTGCTAGGCAGGGTGCCAGTGACTTGCTCTGCGAAATAGAAGCGGCCCAAGGGTGCAAGTTCTTAAAGTTCGAAGTTCTAGAGGCGGGAATCTAGGTGGAGGACAGATACCTCAATTCCACAGAACTCTGAACAGCCTCAGCCGCCAGAGATGATAACACATGGAAATGATGACATATCACCCACCACACACCCTCTAATCTGCCCACCCAGCCTCAAACCCACTGTTCCCAAAGTTCTTCTTACCAGCCAAAGTGGTTCCAAGAAGATTGGCTAAAACTCAGCAGCACCCCACAGCCGAACACGAAGCCAAGAAAGCAAGCTCTGATGGCTATCTAAAAGAGACCCCAAAGAACTTGTCACCTGGTTGTTCCCGGACCACCCACATCCTACTTCCTGGATAAGCACTGAGCCCACCCCTCTGCCTGTGCGGCCTTGGGCCAGTTGCTTAACCCTGTGCACCGCGATTTCTCCATCCACACAAAGGGGATCATCATGGTACCTACCTCCTAGCACGCCGCGAAGTTACCCAAGTAAAGCACTTAGGAGCAAATGCTATACAAGTTAGCTGCCATCATTAATTACTGCTGCGATTACTACTCAGGGCAGAGGGTAAACTGTGCAAGCCAAATTTACTGTCAGGACTCTCCCAAGTCCCCAGGGCGAACCCGGTCCGGGTCGCGGGACTCTTGCGCCCGGCCCCCTCCACGAAACCACGGGACCTCCGACCTCAGACTTGGCAGCAGGTAGGTCTCCCCACGCCTTCAATTAGGTGAAAGAAGTCGTGGGCTCGCTCCCTTCTCACCCCACCCGTCTGCCGACTGCAGTTTTGCACCCGCTCCGCCGGATGGAGGGGCCCGGGCCCCACGCCTCCGAGCCGGGCGAGGCGCGGTCCCTCCTGCCACCCGAACTCCTCCCGGCAGCGGAACACGCCGGGGAAGGAGCCCCGTTCCTGGCCGACCCCGACTCGGACCCCGGGGACGGTGCCCGCGCGCCCCGCCCGCCCCTGCCCGACGCCGGCCCGCACCTGGTAGCGCGGCGGTCGGTAGAGCAGCAGCAGCAGCGCGTTGAGCCCGGCTACGTAGAGCGCCAGCCCGGTGCGGCCCTGCAGGCCGGCGCGCGTGAGCAACGGCAGCGCGAGCACGGAGGCGCCCAGCAGGAAGGTGGCGAGGCTGAGACGCGCCTCGGAACCCGGCGGAGCCCGCGCCGCGCAGCCCGCCATGGCGCAGGCGGCGAACCAGCGGGCGACGGCGCGTCTGTAGCCCCGGGAAACCCGCCCGCCGCGCCTGCGCACCGCGCCGCTGCCGACAGCCGGGAAGGAGCCGGAGCAGCCGCGCTCGGCCCGCAAATTCTCGCGATGACGCAGCGCGGCGGGGCTGGAATTTGGCGTGAGCGCCCCGCCCACGGCCCCGCCCCTCGCGGGCGCGCCCCGCCCCGCCTCCCGGTACTTCCAGACTCAGGTCTGGTGGCGGTGGCGGCGGCGGCGGGGCTGCAGCGCGCCTGGGTCGGGGCGGAGACGTTCAAACCTAGGAAAGTCCCTGACCGGAGAAATCATGTGAGATGAGAAGCGGTCTGTCCCAAAATTCACACCCTTCGGTGCGCGGCTGTGAGCCAGGCGGACCCCAGCCTCCACCTTTAGGGGTCCCCGCGGAGGGACGGAGGGAGGTGCCCCGCCGGCTCTCAGCAGGTCCCTGAGTGCCCCCTGGTGCCGCCTCCGGGAGGCTGCCCTCGGGACAGAGTGCCGGGCCTCCACGCGGTCGGATGACCGCCGGCTTGGCGGAAGGCGGAACAGCTCAGGATACGTCACGTTTTTGTTTGTTTGTTTTTAAATAGTGTTTATTTATTATTTTTAGAGAGAGGGGAAGGGAGACATCCATGTATGGTTGCCTTTCACCTGCCTCCAGCTACGGACCTGGCTGGAGACCTGGCTGGAGACCTGGTTATGTGCCCTGGATGGGGACTCGAACCAGCGACCTTTGGGTTCACAGGCCGGCGCCTTTCCACTGAGCCGCCAGCCAGGGCAGGATATGTCACGTGTTTTTAAGGCAGAATTCAAAACTATACAGTGTGATCCTGACCTCACCCAGGGAAAACGAAATCACTTGTGTGAGCCTGGGGAAATGACTGAAATAGAAACCAGGTGATACATCTCTAGGCGACTTGTCTTTTCTTCCTTATGTGTTTTTGTATTTTCCGTATTGCCCACAATCAAGTTGTTACTTGTATAATCAGAAATTGTCCTTTATTTTTAAAAAGATGTATTTATTTTTAGAGAGAGGGGAAGGGAGGGAGGAAGAGAGGGAGAGAAACATCAATGTGTGGTTGTCTTTCATGTACCTCCAACTGGGGACCTGGTCGGCAACCCAGGCACGTGCCCTGACTGGGAATTGAACCTGCACCCCTTTGGTTCGCAGGCCGGTGCTCAATCCACTGGGCTATGCTACCCAGGGCTACTTTGGTAAAGGGTTAATAAAGCCCCATCCTGGGAGCTACAGAGCGATGGTGGAGGAGAAAGGCAAGTCAACAAATGACTAGACAACACCATGGTGGGATGGGAAAGGGGCGGGAGCCAAGGAAGAACGCAGAAAGAGGAACCTCAGGGAGGGACCTTGGGTGGGGGACCCTGGTGGGAGGGTTACGATTCCGCCTGGAAGAGACACTGCAGCTAGGTCTTGGGGCCCGCAGCCCGCCTGCCACTGGAAATGAGTGCAAGGGCATCCAAGGGGAGAAGTAAGTGGAGGGGGTGCTGCTGGGAGTTAGCAGTCACAGAGGCAGGAGGAAGCCAGGGTGGGCAGGATTAGACACAGGCACCAGGGAAGGCTGGAGCCCCGAGTGCCAGGCCAGAGGGCAGCAGGGCCTGTCGGGCTGTGGGCTGCAGCCAACTAGGTCCGGCCTCTGGGCCTCAGGCTGCCCAACTCTCCTCTATCCCTGAAGACCAGCTGGTGTTGGGGCAGCTGGGCTCAGGGAAGGATGCAGAGCCAGGGCTGGAGTCCGGGCCCCTGCGCTGCTGCACTCCAGCTGTGCGGCTGCGGGCAAATCAGCTCTAGGAGGCTCAGTTTCTGTCAAATGGGGATACTGGTTTCATGGCCCAGTATTGATAACGTTCTGTAAAGCACTGCACCATGCACCATGTGCTCACAACACATGTACTGAACTCGGGTTGGTGGAAACTGAAAGGAGATTTAATGTCTTAAAATCCAAGTGTAGTGCCACGTGGGAAGGAGGCCTGGGCATTATGCTGAACTCCAGCCTTCGCCCCAGTTTCTCATGGTATCCCCGCGACTCAGGGTTTCTCCCCCGTGTCGGGAAGCCTCAGCCACTAGAGGGCGCTGGTTGCATCTTCTCTCCTGGGAGTAAATCCCGTCCTGGGTCAGAGCTGGTCCCAGAACTCCATCTACCGCCACCGACCAGGGACCATCCCCATTCTTGGGACACAGAGGAAGGTAATCCAGAATGGAGCGCCTCCTCTCTGCTCTGCCCATCCCTTGCCCTTAGACCCTACCAGCCCATCGTAAGGAAGAAAAAGGAAGCGGTCCACTCCAGGTAGGGCCAGACCAGAGGGAAGGGGAATTTTTACACGTTACTGAAGTTGCTGAAACCGTCAGAGCTCAGGCCAGGGATGGAGGAGGAAGGCAAGCAAGCAAATCTATTCGTACACCAGCAGAGACCCAGAGACTCAAAGTAACACAAAGAGATGCACGTGAGGAAACCGTAATGCACACAGAGGTACAGACAGGAACACACAGGGACGCACAGACCTTCTTTCCCGGCAGAGAGGAAAGCAAGCTGACCAAACACATCCACTCACCCAGCTCTCCAGCATCATTTAGGTTTGTCACCGCTCCCCACCCCACCCCACCAGTCCAGGGGAACAATCAACCTATAAAAACATTAAGAAAATAAAGGAAAATGACTCAGCCCTGGGATGACTCCCTTGCCTTTTTTATAAATAAGCATTTGAATGTGTTTTGTTCCCGGGCACAAAGGGAGCCCTTTCTCCGGCGGGAAGGTCCTTCTGCAGCCCCACCCCCACCCTGCCCAGCCTGCCACCCGCCCTCAAGCTGAGGGGCTTTCCCTCCCTGGCGAGGCCAGGATTCCTCCTGTTTAAAGAGTCCTAGGAACCACCTTGATTTTGTGGCCAAGTGAAACAGCAGGCTAAAGTGAAATGAGGCTTCCTTTTCTCCAGTGAGTTGCTGGGGTGAGCAAGAGAGAATGGAAGTGGGGAAGGGAGTGCACAGCCATCAGGGGACAGGTGTGTGGGTGGGCGCTTACCAAGCACCTTTACCCACGCCGACCTCCCAGGATGAAAAGTTGGCTCCTCCCCAAGCTTAGCACCAAGTCGAAAAAGTCCGGAAACTGGGTCTCTCCCTCCTCCCGGCTGGCAGGTGCCCAGTCAGTGGGTGACAAGGCCGTGGTCCTCTTCTCACTCACAGCCCATTCCAGTGCCCACCTGGAGGTGGGGGTGAGGCCGTCATTTGGCTACAGCTCTTCCCAGAAGGGAACCCTGGTCCTCCAAAAGTTCTCTTTTCCCTCCCCTGGCCATTCTGGGCTCCAGGCGTGAAAGCTTCCTCCTTTTAGCCTGGAAATGGGTAAATGACGCGTAATTTATGAGCACAGCAGCCCAGAGTGCGTAAGTCACCTGCGCACAAAGCAGCCGGGTAAATATTTAAAGATTAGGGCCAGCTGGGGAGGAACACAAAAGGCTGGGACAATGAGGGTCTCTCTGAATTCACTCTCCCGGAGCTGGGCCAGCCCGGTTCAGTGTTGATGCACTCACTGGAGTCCCAGCCTTTGTCCCCAGGAGGACCCTTGGCTGCCAGCTATTCGAAGTCCCACACAGCTAAAGAGGGTTAAACAATCGCGGCCCCCCCTGCCCCAGCTGGAGACAATCGGCTGAGTCATGCTAGCGTTTTTGCTGTGTCCCAATAGTTAATTACACGGGGCCATCACTCCATTCCACTTTGAAATGCATCTGCAGAAGGGGATGGTGCATTTCTCCCACCGGTCACCACCCCGGAAGTGGCCTTCGTGACACCCACCAGTGAGCATTGCTTTAAAGACCTGCGGGCAGGAAGGAAGGGGCTCCTGCACAAAGCAGTCACCTGGGATGGCTGGTGGGAGGCATGTCCCGGGGCCTACAAATGCTCAAGTGCCCTCCCCACCTCCTTTCCTGATTTGCTCTGTAATCTGTGTGTGCGTGTGTGTCTGTGCGTGTGTTCCCAAAGTCAAGAAAGCCAAAGGGGAGAAGGTAGGGCAAAGACACAAGTTACTCCTCGCCTTACATTTCTGATTGTGAGGAGGCCGACGGTTCAGTGTAGTCTGGAAGCCCCCAGAGCCCTCCTGAGCTGCAGAAGAAATCTGTCCTTGAAGGAGCAGGGCAGCCTCTTGTCTCCCCAGCGCTCTGCCTGGACCTGTGCTCCATTCCCGGCGCCCTGGGGATCATCCTAAAGATGGAAAGGGAGTCGGTGGCCTACATCTCAGCTTGCATAAGCTGGTCCATGCCCTTCCTGGCAGCTCGAGAGCCCTGTGTCCTGAACGCTGCCAGAGAGGATGCGGGGTGAACCCTCTGCTGCACCCCCCACTTCCGAGGACGCCTCCCCCACCCCTGCGCGCCTTGGGGGGTCTGGCCTGCTGAAGTGCGTGTAGGATGCGCAGACGCAGGACTGACCAACAGCGTGGGAGAGGGGGTGAAATTGGGTTCCCAGCCTGGGCCTCAATGACCTCACCTTTAACTTAGTGGAAGAAGCGGCTACGCAGAAGGAGTCTGAATTGGGGTCAAGCGAGGATGGGGTGGGGGAAGCTCTCTTCGAACACGGGGAAGGGGAGGATGGGCCCCCCTTCAGCCATGAGTTCCGTGCGACCTTCAGCCAGTTTAAGATGAGATTGGTGGCGGGGGATGGGCGCTCTACCAAAGGGGACGCTAGGAAGATGGGGTGAGGGAGTCAGCCTTGGTGGGGGGACCACTGCGAGAGGACGGGCCGAGGGGTGCCCAGGTGGGGTGAAAGGAGCGGAGGCGGAGACTCTTGAAGAGGGCGGGGAGAATCCCGCTCCCGACCGGCGTGGCCTCCTGCAGCCAAAGCAGAACATTGCGAATTAGAGCCCTTTGCGGGCGATTTTCCACTCTTTAAGAAACACTAAGCCCCCACACGTGAGCAGCCACAACCTGCACGGCCGGGGTGCCAGGGCACCGGCTCAGAGGAGTGGTGGCCGGAGAAGCTGTGGGTGCCAGGGTGAGGGCGGGAGCAGCCCGCGGGCCCCTTTACAGGGGGCCCGAACTCGAGAGGGGGCGGGACCCGCGCTCCCGCTGCGGGCCGGGAGAGCTGCCCGGAGGGTCATTGGTTTGCTAATGCGCCGCAGTTGAAAAGCGCGGGCGGCTGTTTATGGGGAGGGAATCTTAATTAGAGGACAAATTGCCCCGTGGACTGAGCGGCCAGAGCCAGGCGCGCGCCCAGCCTCGGTTGCAGATGTGCTGCAGCTGGAAGCCTGTGCGCCGCATGGCGCCCGGGGTTTGGCCCCAAGGGGCGGGGGCGGGGGCGGGCGCGGCTTTGTGGGGCCAGCACAATGCCCTTAACACTCGGCTGCCCACTTTGTGCCGGGCTGCGCCGCCCTCCCGCCCCGCGGCTCCTTCGGCGCCTTTGTACTGCGCTGCCACTGTCCCCCGCCCGCGCCAGCGCGCCGAGGCCGCTCAGACCCTGCCAGGCCCTGCCAGCCCCAGCGCTTCAAAGCTGCCTGGCACGTGCCAGCCCCCTGGTCCGGCCTCCGGCCGCCGCGCCCCGAGTCCGGCCGGGGTCTGACCCGCACGCCGCGTGGCCCGGGAGAAAGAGCGCCCTGGAGCCGCTCGAGACGCAACCTCGGCCTGAAAGAGAGGCGGGACGCCATCCTCCAGGCTGCTTGGCGCTTAGGAACACCGCCGCCGGGGCAGGGGCCCTTCAGTAGGGTGGGCGAGGGCGGGGAGGGAAGAGATGCCCTGGCTAGAGGGACCTAGGAGGCCCACCCAGAACCTAGCAATTTCCCGTCCCCCTCACGCGGAGGACCCGCAAAGGCCCATTTGCTCATTTTCTCTGCCGCAGGGCTTAACTGTGGCACTCCTGGGTCCACACGACTTCCCCGTCGCCCTAGAAAGCAGCTGTGGGGACCCACACTGTTGGGAACCCCACTTTACAAACACTGAAACTGGGGATCCGAGGGTCCAGGGAAGGGAGGTGTGTAGGTTTGATCCCAGGGCCTCCCCTGGACGTCAGCCTTTGGGGCACTCAGTTCCTGGGGTCCTGCAGCTGGGCCCAGCCCAGGACTGCACCGCTTCTCCCTAGGTCCCCTCCTGGGACCGGAGCCTCTTCCCCTGAGCTTCCTGGATCTCCAGGTACAGCCAGAATGATGAAAAGAGGTTGAGGTCCAAGACCTCCAAAAGCACCAAATGACGCTGCCCTGCCACCGTGGAAGAGTGTGGTTCCCAGCTGGGTCAGAGGGCCCCGGTGCCCAGGCTGCATCCTGGCGCAGGAGTGGGCCAGGTCCCAAGGCAAGGAGGAGGCTGGCTGTGGTCCTGCGCCCTGCGCCCTGCGGGCGGGCTGCACGCTTTAATGGGACACATGTCACTGTGCGGCCCTGTGGGCCTGGTCTGCGCCAGGCTTTGAGTAGCCACAGGCAGAAAATTGCTGCATTGTCCTGACACTAGGGCCACTAATGTGGTGTTGCCAGGTCGGCCAGAGCGTGAAGCCCGCAGAACGACGCTGCTGTTGGGCGCGCGCTGCCCCGCATCTTCATCAGGCCAGGGAGGCCCAGTGCTCTGTCATGGTCATTAGCAGGGCTCAAAGCTGGCTGGGCCCATGAACCCACCCCAAGTGGGTGCCCCGGAAAGCCCTCGGAGATAAGAGCAGCAAAGACTAGGCAAGTGAGCCTGGTGGTGAGGCCCAGAACCTAGGGACACTGAGACGGGACAGGCATGGAAGGAACGGTCACAGGAGGGGCCACCAGACTTGGGAAGTGATGGGGGTGAGAGGGATAAAGGAAAGACTGAGTAAGGGTGAAAGGAGCCGCTTGGGAGGGAGAGGAGAGAGGCCCTGGGCTATGAGAGGGAGTCAGGCAGGAGGAGGTGGGGAATTTACCAGTGGGTCCCCTTCTCGTCCCCTCCCCTTCAGAATTCCTGGAGCCCTGGATCACCCCATTGACATGTAAACGAGGGGCCCCTATAAAGGCTGAGCTGCCTCCCGGAGGTGCAGACACAAAAACATGGGCCCTGAGCCCGAGACCCCCGGCAGCTCCAGCGGCCCTGCGAGCAGATTCCGAAAGGTCTGGGGTTCTGAAAAGGCTCAGGGTGGGGGCCCTGCCAGGCCAGCGGGGGCAAAGGGTGAGAGGGCCGTGGCTCGGCTCTCCAGCAGCCTCTTGTCTACAGATCTCCAAGCCGATGATGGAGAAGAAGCGACGGGCACGCATCAATGTGTCGCTGGAGCAACTCAAGTCGCTGCTGGAGAAACACTACTCACACCAGGTGAGGCCCAGGGACTTGGGGGGGTGGGTGACACGACCCCCAGCCCCATCTCCTCCATTCCGGGCTCCCCAGCTAGAGCCCTCTCCTCAAACCCACAGATCCGGAAACGCAAGTTGGAGAAGGCGGACATACTAGAGCTGAGCGTCAAGTACATGAAAAGCCTGCAGAACTCCGCGCAAGGTAGAGGTGGACCCTGGGTTGTGGGGAGGAGTCAAGGTGGAGGGGCTTGTGGGGTCAGAGCCTGCAAAACGCCAGATAGAGGTGGAGAAGACAGCGCAGGACAGAGGGCAGCTGGGCGAGGAGGGAGGTGGCCACGGCCCGGCAGGCTGTGCAGTTGCAATCCCAGTGGAAGAAGGTTGACCTGGGGCAGACTTTCAGGTGCCTCGGTCCCACTCCCCACTATTCCCTCCTCCTCGTTCCCCTCCACACTTCTCCCCTCCCTTTCCCTCTCTTCTCTGCAACTCTCCTCTCCTCTTCCCCTCTACGCTCCCCTACCCTCCACATTTCTCCTGCCCGCTCCCCTCCCCCCACCCCCAGGGCTCTGGCCGGTCCCGAGAGGAGCCGAGTACTGTCTGCCGGGCGTTAGCCAGCTTGTGTGGCGCCCGGAGGAGGGTGGCGGCGGCCTGCGCTGCCCCCTGGCGCACGAAGACGCGGTCGGCAGCACCATGGACAGTGTCAGCCCCGGCCCCGAGGCGCCCCCGCGGCGCGGCTCCTGTGCCCCGGCGGTTTCCGTGCCTGATTCGGCCACCAGCGGCTCTCGGTGTCCACCACCCCGGCTCCTGTTCCCCATCACGCTTCCCGACCCGTCCCCCAACGTCTTGGCCCCGCAGTCGGAGTCTCGCCACTGCGCGGAGAGCCCGGGGTTGCGTCTGTGGCGGCCCTGGTGAGGCCCACGGGCATACGGGCGCAGAGACAGTTTTGAGCACACCGGTGGTCACTGCCGGGCCGTCTAACGTCAGTCCTGGTCCTGGAGGGAAGGTGGCCAGAAGGATGCCGCGTGCCCGCGAACACAGGGAAGTACACCGCGGAACGGTGGGTGGACTCCGTCCGGTGGGCTCGTCTAGGCTTCACCCATCCCGTTCCAGCCCAGCTGCCCAGGCTGGGCCCGCTCTTTCCTCCTCTCACCTCTGAAGGGGCTCCGAGGGGGTGTCCTGGGCTATGCCTCTTTCCCAGGGCCCCCGGCGGGCAGCCCGCCCTCGGCCCCGCCCCACAGCCGCGCCTCGGTGGGAAGGTCGCAGCCGCAGCAGCGCGGAGCAGACCCCTCGCAGCGAGGAGAATCGCTGCCCCGCCCCGGCCCATTCAACCAGCCAGGGACTCCCGGTTCCCACCGGCACAAAGCACGCTGGGCCCGCCCCCAGGGTGAGGGCCCCCCAGCCCACCCTCCTTTGGGCCCTGTTGGCCTCCACGGCTTCCCCACCCGCTCCGCACGGGGCATCCTCGCGGGGGCGCTCGCTCCGAGGCCCGCCCCTCTAAGAAGCACCGCGCCTATTGCCCTGTCTCAAAGCCCGCACCGAGCTCACCCCGCGTGCTCCTAAAGCCTCCCCGCGCACCCGTCACCAAGCCCCGCAGCTCTTAGGGGACCCTGCCTACCCACACGCCAGTTTGAGGGGTGAAGTCGGGCTTCTCTCCTGGGAGAGCAGAGTTCGCCCCTTGCCACCCAACCAAGACCCCAGCCCCGCCCCGCCGAGTCCCTGCCTCCGGACTTCTGGGGCCGCTTGGGAGTCCAGATGCTCCACAGCCCTCCGGCGCTGGGCACCGGTTTGGGGTACCCCAGCATGCGGGGGTGGGGTCTGGAACTGGGGGACAGGACGCGACTCGCGCTTTGCCCAGAGATTTTGGCACCTCCTCCCACCAGCTTGAAATTCAGAATAAGGAGAGTGAGAACCTGTGAAATGGGTATAAGGAGACTAGGAAGGTTCTAATTTATCCCAGGATGCCTACTTCAGTGCATCGTCTTGAACTACAAACATCACCTTGGTATGAAACATTCCTCATTTTGCTCAGATAGAGTGTCGTCCCAATGAGCCAAGGTTGCGGGTTGGATCCCCGTCGGGGCACGTTCAACAATCAATCAAGGAATGCAATCAAGTGGAATAACAAATCCTGCTTTCTCTCTCTCTCTCTCTCTCTCTCTCTCTCTCTCTCTCTCTCTCTCTCTCTCTCTCTCTCTCTCTCTCTC
>PVIW01003206.1:0-114077 GCA_004026585.1 Noctilio leporinus | reverse complement strand
CCCACCCCATCCAGCGGGCTCTCCCCAGCGCAGGCAGGGGCGGGGTCCGCGCTGCGTCGGTTCCGGCTTCGCCAGTCCTAGGTATGGGTAGTGGCTCTAATAGGTCTTCTGGGCACCAGGTGGCGATCTCGCACCGCAGACTCGGGGTTGCAGCCTCCAAATTTCAACCTGGATTAGTGACTAGTCAAGGTCCCTGGCTCCAATTGCCTTGCCCTCCTCGCACACAAGGGTTAGCGGTCTCTGAAGCCACCACCTGGGCGGGCCTATCAAACTCTTCACCTGGGACCGCAGCACGGGCCGGAAGTGAAGGGCAAGTCCAACCCAAAGGAATAGGGTACTTAGTAGAGGAATTCAGGGCGCAGAGGGAAAAACACTTGGGGGCAGCTGGCCAGGGATGTGGTTAGATTCTAGAAAGGCATTACCATGAAACCGCCTAGAAATGCTAGGTGCAAACCATAGGAAGTTTTTATTGGTGTCTGTACAGAAGAGAAGCGCTTAGTTGTTTTAAAAAAACTACAAATGGATCCCTGGCTTTGGGCTGGGTAGTGGTATGAAGACAGAACTCCCTCCCCATTAAGCCCAGGGTCAGGCTGCTTATCAATGCAGCAAAGGGGCCTGGAAGTTGCACAAAGTGTGAGAGGGGACCCTGGGCCCCAGAGTCCTCTGCTTGGGGTCCTCCCTCCTAATTTTGTAAAAACCACAATGAAAGGGACTTCAGGGTACCGCGTTCCCCTGCAAGTATTCCTCTTGGATGTGAAATAGGGCGACACCCCAAGGTGACAGATGGGCCAACTTGAGGGGGGGGACAGTGGCTAGCTGGTGACCTCATGACATATTGGTCCTTGAAGGCATGGGAGTACTGGCCAGGCTGGACTGCAGCCCTGTGCCTTGCTCACCAGTGGCCAGCGCACCCCCAAGGTTACCTCAAAGCCTGGGACTGCAGAAGCCTTCCAGACAGAGGTGGAGCCAGGCAGTGCACACTCCCCTTCCCAGTGGCTTCTTCCAGGGCTCGGGCCCAGTCTGAGGGGTGAGGAGAAAGGCTTGGGCCCTGAAGAGCAGAGGCAGAGCTGGAGGGAACGGTGTGCAGGCCGGCTCCATGCTGGTCCCTGGGCCATATCCAGAACTTCAGGTTTGGGGGCCACTGCTTGGAGGCAGGGCCTGGGCGACACAGCTTCCACACTTGCTCCTGTCCCTCTCACAGCTCTTCCTGGGGCTCCCCTTAGCCTGTGTCTACGGGCTTCTCCCCAAGGCCCAGTGAAGCCCAGACCTGTAAGGGTCTGCCAGGAGGGAGAGCGAAGAAGAGCCCTGCCCACAGGGTGGGGGAGAAGGCATGCCAGAGACCAGGCCTTAAACCCAGAAGCTGGAAGGCTGTAGCCAGGATCCCGTTGGCGAGATATGGAGGGGTGGGGTGAGGCTGTGGGTGGGCACCAGAATAAGAGCCTGCTCCTCCTTTGCTTCAGTCCTTCTCACCATGTACCCACGACCTTCATGGTGGGAGGCCCAGAGGTGGACAACGTGGTGGGGACAGGCAATGGGAAGTAATGAGGGCGGTACCAGTGGTCAAGGTGGGTATAGTGGTTAAACTGGGTACAGTGTCCACTCAGTGGCCAGGACACTTGGACCATCAGACTATTTCAGTCCTGAGAGTTAACACAGTCACCTGCTCGCCACAGATGGGGAAACAGAGGCAGACGGGTCAGCAGGGAGACCCGCTCTGAGAACTTGTTTGGGCTCTGAAGACCCCTGTGCTTAGAGCCCCTCTGAGGCGAGGCAGTCCTAGTGCTGAGTGGAGGCTGGGGACAGTCCGGTGGCTTCCCCTCCCGCAGAAGCGGGCTGCGTTCCGTCTGGCGGGGGCCCTGTCCCGGGGCGCCGCCCAGCGCAGCTGTTCCGGGTGGCACAGGTGCAGGGCGCACCTTCAGCCAAGCTCAGCCCCGCTCTGCCCCAGAGGTGAAGCGCCCAGCTCAGTTTTCCAGGGCAGCCGTCGCCCCTTCCGCCAACGCCCGCTTCTTGGGCGAACAGGCTGCGCCCCGCCGCCCCGGGAGGGCTGGCGCAGGTCCGGGCGCCCTCGGGGGGCTGGCTCAGTGCGACCCTGCCCCGAACTGGGCTGGCGCAGGTGGCATCTTTGGTTCTCGGGCCCCGCGGGCGGCCCCTAAGTCGCGGAACCCAGCGAGTCCGAGTGCAGCGTGACGTAGCCCGAGGACTCGGACGGCGAGCTCAGGAAGCTGCTGGTGCTGCCGCCGCCGCCGCCGGCCACGCGCAGGTCCGCCGGGTCGCCCCACGATGCGCTCAGGGACGCCCGCAGGGGCCGGGCGTGCGCCTGCGCGGCTGGGCGCGGCCCGGGGCTCCGCTGCGCGCCGGCGCCGCCAGGGGGCGCCGCGTCCTCGCGCGGCTGGGCGGGGTCGGGGTCGGGGGCGCGCGCCGGGAAGAGCGCGCGCGGGGCGGGCGCGCGGTGCAGGGCCCACGGCTCGCGCTCGAAGGCGGTGGGCGCGAAGGCGTCCGGCAGCAGCGAGGCCGAGGCGGAGCGGGCGCCGGGCCCGGGGCGGCGGCGCGGGCTGCCGGGGGGCGAGCTGCGGGCCGGGGCGCGCAGGGGCAGCAGGCTCTCGGCCGAGCGGCGGCGCGGGCGGAACGGGGGTGCGTCCCCCGCCGAGGCCAGCGGGCTCTCCCGGCGCAGGTCCGGCCCGGCGGGCAGCACCAGGGAGGCCAGGTCCTCGCCGGAGCCCCAGCGCGGCAGGACCGGAGTCAGCGGGACCGTGGCCCACAGGTCCGCGTCTTCGTTGGACAGGCGTCTCGTGGGCGGGACCTGTCAGGACCGGGGCAGGGGTGTTTACCCTGGGCTGCCCTCCTGGAATCTAGGGACCTATGCCTCCCACAGGGGCAGGGTGCCTCGTGGATCAGGAATGACCCCTGGGGCTGAGCACCCTGGTTCTGTCAAGGGCGAGTGTCCATCTCTGTGAGACAGGCTCTGCACCTGGGGCCGGCTTATCACCCTGGGAGGGTGAAAGCCACCCGGGGAGCCCCGGCAGGGTGGGGAGGCTGGCTCCAAGGGGAAAGGTGCGGAGGAGGTGGGGACACCCTCACCCACAAGCATTGGGCACCCTGCCCTGCCCCTACCTGCAGGTACTGCATCTTGTCCTCCTGCAGGGGCCCCAGTGGGTAGACCTGGGGCAGGCCGCCCTCCAGGGCCAGCTCATAGCCGGCCAGCCTGTCCAGGGCTGCAAAGTCGCCTCCGTAGCTGTAGTCCAGGGAGCGCTCCAGCATGTCCGGGGGCATGCTGCCACCCTCCAGGCTGGTGTCTGCAGGGTAGGGCAGAACCTCAGGGTTATGGAAACCTGGGTGCACTCCAGAGTGAGTCCAGGGACCCCCATGGACGATGTGCACAGGGCAAAGGGCTGGTTAGTGCAGAAGAGAAAGGACAGGATTCCAGTCCTGACTCTGCCCCCTTTTAGCTGTGGGACAGGGGAGGTCACATACGGATCCAACTTCCCTGTCATTGGGGGTGCAACCAGAAGGTACCTACCTTGTGAGCTTTGAGGAGACCAAATGCCCCCAGGGGCTGATAGTGCCTGGGGTGTAGCAAGACCTCAGTTTAGGGCAACATTGGCATTGCCAGGGGAGACAGGACCTGGGTCTGCAGGAGCCACTGGGACCCCTAAGGTTGGCAGCTTGGGGAGCACAAGCAGTCTGGTGCCCCTGGGGACTGGGGCAGGCAAGCTCCATGGGACACTTTGGTCCCTTAGGGGTTGGGGCACACTTGGGGTGTTTGGCAGTTGGCCGCAGGGTGGTCACCTTACAGGTGTTATCGCATTGACTCCAGAAACCTCCCCCGCTGCCCCTCTCCCCAGCGGCCAAGATCAGGGCACCCTCACCGTCATCTGAGTCCTCATCGTTGGCCATGAGGGCCACGCACTTTTCCCAGATGGCCTTGAGGTCAGCGCGGTAGCGGTCACAGGCCCAGAGGAACACGGGCAGCAGGAGGGCCTGAGTCACTGAACACCACAGCACGCACAGCGCCATCCAGGGTGCCGATGCGTCCGCACGCAGGCTGCTGAAGCTGACCACCTGCGGGCACAGTGCTCAGCCTGGCACCACCCCCACTACACAGCCCCCCGTCTGACTCGGTTCTCCCACCCAGACAGCAGGTCTGACCGCCACAGGCCAGAGGAGCCCCAGGCTGCGGTCCCTGCCCACTGACTGCCACTGACGGCCACGAAAGTCATAGCCCCACACATGCAGGCCCGCTGCAATGTCCCCACGTTCCCAGAGGTACGGGGCATGCCACCCTCATGTTACCCTTGTGACTGCCTGGAGGACAGGGGTGGGGCATGGATCACCACCCCATTTTAGGGGCAAGGAGGCAGACTGCAGGACCAGACCACCAGCCTCCCAGTTCCGGGACCATTCTGGTCTCATTCTGCCAGGCCAGTCACCTCCTTGGCCATGCCCCTCTCTGTGGGCCCGGCTGGGACCCCAGAGGACAAGAATCAAAGCAGTTTCTGAGGATCAGAGGGTCCAACCAGGGGCCTGTGGGTCACTGCCCAGGGGCCCTCATTCCTTGCCCATCCCCCCACCTGGAGTGACATTCCCCGTCAGGGAGAGGGAGGAAAAGGGTGTGATGCAGACACCCCGATGGCTCTGCTGCCACCAGGGCTGTGTGCCCCTCAGAAAGAGGGGCAGCCTGGGGCTCAGTATCTTCATCTGAAATGAGCCAAGAACACCCCACAGGGTGAGGCTCCATAAATGGACCCCCATTCTTGCCCTGAAGAGAAGCTGGGGGGCAATTTCATAGATGCTCCTTCCCTCCCTCAGCGCAGGGGTGGGGGACACTGGGCCCCACTGCACACAGAGCACCCTGTCCATAGCTGGGGGGTTCTGGGTCCCCCACAGATGGAACAGCAGGTGGCTGGGAGCTGCCTCCCTGACTACAAGGTTGCCGCCCCACCTGTCACTTTCGTGAGCTGTGTCCCACAATAGCACTCCCCAGCCTTTGGCTCCAGGGACTGGTCTCATGAAAGACAGCTTTTCCATGGACAGGGGGCGGGGGGTGGGGGGAGAAGACGGGAGGTGGAGCTCAGGTGGTAATGAGAGTGAAACTTCGCTCACTCGCCCACCGCTTACCTGTGTGAAGTCTGGTTCCTAACAGGCCACAGTCCAGCTTTGGTCTGCGGCCCGGGGGTTGGGAACCCCTGGTGGACTACAATGTCTCTAGGGACACAGCCCTACCCAGCTGCTTGGATGGAGCCTCTGGCTGGTTTTTGTCCCTACACCCTCCCTGTCTTGCTCAGGACCCCGCAGGGGCTGGACCAGAGACCGTGGGTGGGAAGGCTTGGCTGTTGGGTCCCGACTTCATTCTCAGGCCAGGCCCGGACCCAGCCTCACTGGCAGGACCCCAGTTAGCCTCACTGGACCTGGGACCCTGTGTCCTCCCCTTGACCTTCCTCAGCCCCTGGGGTCAAGTCTGACTCCCCAGCAGACAGTCAAGGCCTGCCCTGCCTCCCTATTCAGGACCAAGTCTGGTCCTGCCACACCAAAGCCTCACTCTGTCCCTCCCAGGACCTGGACCCACCAGGAAGCCTTTGGGCACCTTCCGGACCCGCTGCATCAAAAGGGCCATGCTCAGGTGAGAAAGTCCCCTGCAGTGTGGCAAAAAGACCCTGAGCTGTGAAGTCACCCGAGGTGAGCTCCAGTCCCACTGTGGCTGCCCTGACTTTGATCAGTCATTTACCTCGCTGAGCCTTGGTTTCCAAGCCTGTAACATGGGGATGCGGACAGTGCCCCCCTTAAAAGGCTGGGTGCGAGGATTCAAGCACCTCCTACCTGCAGTGTGCCTGCCCCCCGTCCCCGGGGCTGTCCCCGACCCCATCCCCCGACAGGCTCACCCACCAGCACGGGGAAGCCCATGAAGCAGTCGTAGATGAAGACAATGGTGGCCACCAGGCCCGTGATCTGCAGCGAGGTCTTGGCGGGCTCAGAGCCGTCGATGGAGGAGCGACGCTTACCCTGCGCGTCTTCCACCACGATGGTGGGCACGGTGAAGGCACGGCGGTCGGCCTGGTGCCCCACCTGCCCGGCCAGTGTCTGGAAGACGGCAATGGCCGTGCAGACCACGCCCATGGCCACACTGCCCCCCACCAGCAGCAGGAAGCAGACCCCGAAGCCCAGGCCGATCTCGGCCACGATGAAGCGGCAGCCATGGGTGTAGAAGCGTTCGCTTGTGTCGTGCCAGCCCACGGCAGGCAGGGCCGACAGGATGAAGGACACCATCCAGATGCCCATGACCGTGTGCACTGCCTGCTTCTTGGCGTTGCTCAGCCTGGCACAGGGTGGGGGGAGGACAGGGGGACTCAGTGTCACTCACAGGGTCTCCCCAGGCCCCTGGGAATCTCCAACTGCCCTGGCCTCAGGTATATCACAGGCAGGCCCCAGCCAGCACGGTGCGCTTTGTTCCTTGCCCAGGGGACACTCATGCACGGGTCACAGGTCCTTCTCACCAAGCATCCTGTACTGCACACTGCACACCCACACTCCCCTGCATGGGCGTGCCCCTGCAGCCCAGCGGAGCCCCTCCTGAACCTCCCTGCCCATCGCCAGCACGGCACAGCGGTGGCACCCGATGGGGCCCTGCCACCACGAGGACCTCTTCCACACAGGCGCCACAGGCGGGCTTCGTGTTCATGCCCCAGGGGCCCCTCTCCAGGAACAGCAGGCAGGCAAGTGCCGGAGCTCACCGGTAGTTGACAGGCCAGCGAACCATCCACATGCGGTGGTAGGACAGGGAGGTGACGGAGAAGCAGGTGGCCAGGGTGAGGGTGTAGAAGGTGGAGACGAAGACCTTGCAGAGGCCCTCGTTCCACTCGTAGTCGGTGCGCTGTCGCCGCAGCTGCACCACCGCGTAGGTGGCGATGGGCACGGCCACGTTGAGCATGTGGGTGGCCGCGAGCGTGCACAGCAGGAACTCGAGAGGCTTCCACTTCTTCTGCTTGGCACCCACACTGAGGATGCCCCAGGCGTTGGCCAGCAGGGACAGGCCTCCACACGCCAGCCAGCCCACGGCGCTGCCAGGCGGCCGCCGCTCGTCACTCATGGTGCCAGCGGGAGCCAGCAGGTGGCTGGGACATCCTCCTTGGAGCCAGGCCTTGGCTGGGAGCGGCAGCCTCACGCCCAGTGACCCAGGGACAGCAGGGACCACAAGCATCTGCCGCGGGGAGAAGCCAGAGAGAGCTCAGTGACCCTGGGGGTGGGGGTGGGCGCAGTTGCCCAGGGTGCCGGCACCTGCCTTGGGTGGGGCTGCTTCTCACTCCACTCTCTGTGGCCTCCTGCCCATAAATATCCTTGGCACCTCAGGGAACATGTATGGAGGTGCCTAGTAAGCGTGTGTTCCCTCGCTTCCACCCGTGCCTGGTCAAGATGTGCCCTCTGGGCTTCATTGTGTCTTCAGGGAGCGGCCAGACTGGGCCCAGGCGGGCATTCTTGTCCCACGTGCCCTGGCCCTGGCCCACACAAGCCCTCACCAGCAAATGCCCCTGAATCCTAGGCCAGCCCGTGAAGGCTTCCTGAGTGCATCCAGGCGCCCTCACCTTCGCCCCATGTTGTTGGACAGAATGAGGCTGTGCCGGGAGGATGAGTCCCCTAACCCGCCCCTGTAAGGGAAGGGCCATTGGCAACCACTTTCATGCCCATCCTGGAAAGGGCAGCCCCAGCTGGCCTTCCACGCCCTGGAAGGCCCCACATTGACATGCTGGGGCTCAAACTAAGCCCTCTAGCCTGGTGGTTCCAGCAGGGTCTCTCCCTGCACGTGTGTCCTATCCGTCACAGGACAATGACACTTCCTGCAGGGGGAGGACAGATCTTACACGCAGCAGGTGCTCTGGGTGGTGGTCAGAATGATGCTGCAGACGCCGTGGGTACCACGGGCCCTCCTCCCAGGCACAGCCAGGGACCAGACCTTGACCCAAGGCGGACATGAGCCAGGAACAAAGGGTACTGGGCAGGAGGCTCTTGGGGGTGTGTGCTCCATCTGCTGGACAGCCAGTCCCTCCCTCCGGTTCCCCAGCGAGGCAGCCCTCAGCTGCCTCCTGTGGGGACTGGTAGCCACGACCTCTGATGTGACACCCCCATGACAGGCCCCTCTGACCAGCCTGGAGCAGTCGGTGTGGGGAGCAGCTTGAGGGGGTGAAGGCCCACTGTGCTCTGCCTGCACTGTGCCCTTTTCACCCAGGAGCCTCCTGAATCTCATTGGCTGTGCTTCTGTCCCAACATGAGTGGCAACCACGTGATCCCTCAGGGACTGTCTCCAGCCAGGGATGGACAGGCCCCACCCAGCAGGACCCCGGTGCTCAGGACAGAGGACTCAGCACCTCCTGGCACAGCCAGGGCCCCCAGGCTTGTCTTATCTGAGGTTCCTTTGATCTGCCTGTGGCCTGACCCCCCTGGACACCGAGGGACCTCTGAGGAGTGTCTCATTCACCGTGGTGTCTCTGCCCAGATGCTTGGCCCTGGGGTGAGGTCCACACCAGTGCCCCTTAGGGGCCTCATAAGGGGCTCAAGGGACTTCTAGAGCCAGGGACTTCCTTCTGCTTGCAGAGTAGCCTTCCTTTCCCCACCCAGACCCAGTGTGGGAGGTGGGTGGTCCTGTGAGACACTCCAACCAGCCACACTGATATCCGGCAAAGTTCCTTGACCTCGGCATACAGAGGCCACACTGTATGGGGCAAGAGCAGCTAGACTGCAGCTCCTCCCAGTGACTGGACTCAGCTGGGCCCCCATTTCCTTATCTGCAAGCTGGACATGACAGTCCGTACCCACTGTGAACAGCACTGGGTCTCACTAAGTTCTGCCAGGGCAAGTGCAGGGAATGGAGCCCAGGCAGGAAGTGCTCACCAGATGCCTGTCCCGTGGACGCCTGTACTAGTGTCCTCCCTGTTCACGGAGCTGCTCTGCCTCTTAAGGGCTAAGACACAGCTTGGAGGTGTGGGTGACCCTCAGACCTGCAGGCGGACCATGGTCTCCCTGACCAGTAAGCACTCGGGACAGATCAGGGTTGGGGTAGAGAGACCCCAGGGCTGTCCCTGCCCCTGCAGGGTGCCTGGTTGCCTGCTGGGGTCCAGAGCAGGCACAGTGTGGGCTTCAGACTCCCGTGGGCTTCAAGTACCCAGCAGGAAACTGGATTCAGCACGCAGCTGGTGGCGAGCACCTCTTTCCACCTGCGCAGGGTTCCACCTGCACAGGGTTCCACCTGCACAGGGCAGGCCGGCTGGGAGGCCTTGTCTGAAAAGCCCAGCAGGCCGCCTGACCCGTGACCCTGGTGCGGTGGGGAAGGAGCCACAGACCACCACTGGCACAAGCCTCCTGCGCCCGATGAGCTCCTGGAGAAGCGCCTGGTGCCTCCCTGCAGGATAGGGCTGGGTCTGCAGGCCCAGAACATGCCCCGCAGGCCGGGGGAGGAAACGTCCTCCTGTGAACAGCACCTGCGCCCCCGGGAGCATTCCTGGGGGTTTTGGGTTGCACACTGTCATCATCCCCATTTTAAAGATGGTCACGCTGAGACAGAGAAAGGCAGAACCATTCGCCAAGACAAGGTAAGCCTGAGCGAGGATCCAGGCTCAGTTGCCTGACATAAAGATCCTGGCTTCTCAAAAAAAGAAAAACCTGGGTTCTCTCAGACCCCCGAATGCTCAGGAACAAGGCATTTTTTGCTTTTTGAGTTAAGATGGTCTTTCTGAGCCTCCTACCCATGCAGGGTGGCCCCACTGTCCCCACACTCTGGAGAGGGGCACTGAAGGTCCGAGCCCACCACAGGGAAGGAAGTGTGAGCCCCACTTTGGGGCCCAGAACCCCTGAGCGTGGTGGTTCCCGGATGGGAGGTGAACGTCGCCGGGGTGAGCGTGGGACGTGTATACCAAGGTCTCCAAATTCAGAGAGGGGGCTGCCTCTGTGGGAGAAGGGAGCCCCCCTTCCTGCAGGGTGGTGACCCTGAGATCACATGCATGTTCTTCCTTCGAGAACAGTGGACACTTGGGACGCGACCTGAGGCTGGGCTCCCTGCAGCGGGGTACACACCCAGGATGGCACTACTCCCAGCTGGGACGTTTCCCTGCATCCCACTCAACGCACCCCCACCCCCAACATCCAAAG
Organism: Noctilio leporinus; assembly: GCA_004026585.1. Lineage (NCBI taxonomy): Eukaryota > Metazoa > Chordata > Mammalia > Chiroptera > Noctilionidae > Noctilio > Noctilio leporinus. Next base: position 103,946 of record PVIW01003206.1, on the reverse strand, counting down.
GCTGGATGCAGGAGTGACAGGCCCGGGGCCCAGCCCAGGACTCCCTCCGCAGGGTCTGCGGGCGGGACCCCGGCGTGACGTCACGGCCTCCGGCCAATGAGGCCGCGCGGCTCCAGGGCTCGGTTGCGCAGCAAAGGGGACCCAGAACTTGAAAGGGTTCCCCGGGCTTGGCCGGCCGCCCTGGCTGCTCTCGGCCCGCGCGGCGCAGGATCGACGGGCGGTCCGCAGGGCCCGGGCTGGCTGCGGTCCAGGGCGGGGCTTGCGGCGTGGAGACCCGCACCTCCCGCACGGCCCCACCCCCACGGCGTTCGACCCGCGCCCAGAGGACCCCCCACCCAACCGCATCTGCGGGTCCAGCGCCCGCGGGCCCCGCCCTGCCCAGCCCCGAGGGTGCGTCCCAGCCCGGGATCCGGGCGCCCGCGGGACTGCGGTTCCCAGAGGCCCCTGCGGGCTACGCCGAGCGGGGGTGGGGGACCCCCGGAATGGCCTGTCCTCCGTGTGCGAGCAAGACCCCGGGGCAGCGCTGCTAAGCCGGGGACCACGGGAGGAAGGCAGAGGACCAGCCCCGGGGAAGTTACCCAGAAGGTCCCCGAGTTGGGGGTGTGTGCAGCCCTAAGGGGTGCCGAGGCCCCGTGGACAGACGCCGGGACCCGCAGCCCCCGCAGCCTCTCCGCCCAGAAGCACCCCCCACCCCCCCACCCCCCCGCCCCACCGGGCGCTGCTCTCACCGCGCGCTCCTGCGCCCGGGGCTCCGGCTCGCCACTCCCGCCTCCGGCCCCGGCTGAGACTCCAGCGCCCCTGCGTCGTGCGCGGGTCGCGGGGGGCAGCGGGACCGGCTGGCAGCGGGGCGGCCCTCGGGCCGGAGCATCCTGGCAGCTGCCGCCCGCGGCCGGCGCGTCCACTCGGCTCGGCCGGCACCGCCGCCCCTCCCGCTTTTCCTCCCTCGCGCGCCGCCGTCACCGCCGCACCCGCTCCCGCCGCCCGCCCGGCTGGCTGCGCTTTGCGGCCGGAGGCGGGGGGCGGAGCAGGGCGCCAGCCTCCGCGCCGCCCCTCGGGCCGCCTCGCCCCCGACGCCTGAGGCACGGCCCGCCTGGGCGTCTGTCAGAGCGTCCCTGCGTCCCCGACTCCCCCCACCCCGCCGCGGGGCTAAAGCTGCCCCAGAGAGGCCGGCGCCTCGGAAAGCGCGGATGACGCCCTGCCCCTCTGCCATCTCGGGGCAGCCCGCACTCCGAACAGTGACCCCGACACCCTGGGGCGACCCAAGCCTGGAGCCAAGAGGGCCTGGACAGTAATGTCCGGACATAGTCCTAGTGAGAAGCTAGGACAGGGGTGGGAGGCTCCAGGAGGCCTTCCTGGAGGAAGCTGCATCTCAGGTGGACAGTGAGGGGCTGTGGAGAAGAGCAGGGACGGGGCGGGGTTGGGGGGAAGGCTGAGAACAAGAGCTTCTAGGAACTGGGGAGCCCTTCAGGCTCAGGCACCAGGGCAGGGAGAAAAGAGTGGGGCCCACTAAGGATTCAGACTTAACCCCTGGCATTGGGGGTTGACCAGGGAATCAGGTGCGGGGGCCGGGGGTTGCCGGTGGTTCCCCCTTTCTTCCTGGCTCTGGCTCAGAAACATTCTCAAGCTGGGGCCGCAGCCACAGAGCTCCTGAGGGGGTACAGGCTGGGATCTGTAGGCTGGGGGGGACCTCGGTGGGGGGCCCATTCATCCCCTTGATAAGGCCTCTGGAGACCTCTGGAATCTGGAGTGGCCACTGGGCAGCGCCGTGTCTCAAGCGAGGTGGCCCCTGCCCGGGACAGGACCCAGCCAGACTCGGCCAGTGCTCGTGCTCCACAGCCTGGCTCCTGCCGGGCCAGCACCACCTCCACACCCCCAAGCGGCTGGAGAGTGAGGGGAAGCTTCCAGGGGGCCCAGGGGGCCTTGCAGCCAGTCCTTTGAGGCAGGAGTGCAGGTGTTGGTGTAGAAGGGTTGCAACTCCGTCCTCCGTCCGTGGCTTCTGGGAAGACAGGCCAGCTCCCGGCCCGGGGGCCCTGGTCGTAAATAGGCCGTGGGCAGTGGGGGCTGGAAAGCAAGAGTGGCATTTCTAAGGCAAATAGAGGATTCGGCCACCCAGAGCCTCCCGCCAGGATGCGGCCTCGAGAGCCCATCCACCAGCCTTGCTACCCCACTGCAGTCTCACCTGCCCCTGCCCAGGGCTCAGCCGGCTCTGGGGACAGGTAGGTGGGCTTCCCATGGCTGCCCTGGGGGTCAGCGCTTTGCCATCCTGAGCTCCTCTCAGCTGCCCTGGGAGGTGGGCATTAGGTACCTCACTTGCCCTGAGCCACACAGAGGAGTGGCCAAGCCAAGGCTGAACTAGGGAGTCTGAGGCCGGGCCCCCCCTGTTCGGAAGGAAGAGGTGCCCTGGGGCTGCCTGCCTCAGAAAGTCCCAGCTCAGGAACTGGGGTTTCTCAGACCGAGGTTTCGCTGGTCCGGGCCCAGGGCACTGCCAGTCTTCAGGGGGCTGGCACAGGGCGTGGGTGGAGCTGGGGAGGCCTCCAGGTGGCTGAGGGGCACAGGGGGCGGCTCTGGCCTCCTGCGGTGGGTGCACCGTTCCCTCCCCCTGCTCCCAGGCAGGAAGCAGCCCCATCAGCTGGGACTGGGGCCTCAGATTCCGAAGCTCTTGGCGGAGGCTTCAGCGCATCTGGAGCCAAACTCCTCTGGTCCCAAGGGGGCCTGTGGGAGGCAGCGGCTGGTGGTCAGTCTCTACCTCCAGGCTTGGGGACAAGCCTGAGTGGGGAGCACTCTCCCAGTCTCCGTCCCCAGGTGTGCGTGTGGGTCTCTGTCAGCTGTGGCCGCAGCAGCTGCTGGGCCGGATGCACGTGGGAGCTGCATGCATGCGCACCACACACCCACACGCCTCACACTGCCAATGACACACTGCCCCTCAGACCCCCAGCCCACAGGCCATGCCCACGGGCCCCCTGCCAGAGCGGCGGGGGGGGGCTTTCCAAGCAAGCATGGGCTGTGGCACCAGGGGGAGGCTCCTCCCGAGGCCATGCCTCTTGCTCTGGAGAGGAGGGCAAGGTGTGGGGGACACTCTATGCATCACCTCCCTGGCACTCCGCCCCGCTCTGCGAGAGGGTCGCCCAGCCTCAGAGCTACCACCCTGCCTAGGGGGGCCACTGGGGGAGCCTCGGGACCTCGGGGCCAGGACACGGAAGCTGGGCCTCAGGGAATGGGTGCCCTCTCCAGTCAGCAAGTCCTCAGGCAGACACGAGTGGGCACCGCTGCACCCCAGCTTCTGGGGTCCATGCAGGTACTGGCAGCCGGAGGGACATGGTTGGGAAGGGGCAAGCCCATGGGAACCCCCAAGACAGAAGACCACCAGGACCGAGATCCAGCCAAACAGCAGCTTTATTAGTGGCGCTGGGGTCTTCACAGACCGCACAGTGCGCGGGGACCGTGCCCCAGGGGCTGCCGCAGGGGCCGGACAACACTGTATAACACTTACACTGAAATGACATAAATAAAGCTTTGGTGTACAGGGTTCAGGACAGGCTAACACTGTGAGACAAATACTGCACGAGACCCCAGCTCAGCGTGGATCGGGTTTTGGCCAACGGGGTACCTCCTAAGTGTGAGGCCAGCGGCTGCCCCAGGCCCGGCGGTGGGGGCTGGTCTCTAGGGCTGCGGCTCCGCCTGGCCCTGCCGTTTCGCCTTCATCTGCAGGTACCGCCCTTTGCCTTCCTCAAAGCGCTTCTTCTCGTCCTCGGTCTCAGGCTGCGGATCACAGAGAGAAAAGGGCAGGTTAGAGATGCACCCAGGCCCTGCCCCAGTTCCTGGCAGCCTGGGGCTTCCCAGGTTCCCTGGGACCCCTGCAGGGGCTGGGAACCTCCCTTCACAGAGGTCTGAGGAGGAGACGCCAGGAAAGCCTTGTAGGGGTGCAGGGACGTGGCCAACAGGAGCTGGCCGAGCCCGAGTCACCTTTCACGCCACCTTGTTAATATGACTTCAGTGGGAGATGCTGCGGACGTGAAACATGGGAGGAAAGGCCTAAGGCAGAGCCAAATGAGAAGGAAGACAGGGGCCCTGCCGGAGGTCCCTTCATTTGCTCTAGGCCAAGAATGCCAGGGGCTCTCATGGTCTATGCCCCAAAGGACAGTGGGGACAAATACTGTGCTGGCCATGTGACCATGAGGCCATTTCATTGCACCAGGAGCAGCAGCGACCACTTTGTGGGCAGGGAGCCCAGAAGTGGCACCTTAGTCTCGCCCACCCCCCTTGCGTCACTTCCTCCTCCTGAGAAACTCAAGAAGCCGGGTCACTGCACAGAGGGGGCGGAGCCAAAGGACGGTGGGATTCGGACAAAGAAAGGCTGGTTTGTGCCTGCAGACCTGGGGGAGGATGAACAGGTGCCCCCTTTCACCCGAGTGGCCTGGCTGCTGAGGGGTGGTGGCCCCTGGACAGAGGTCACAGCAGCAGCATCAGATGGTCACTTTCCAAGGTCCCACCTGTCCTGCCACAGAATTTCTTGAGCTCGCTTGGCTGAAGGTTTAGGTTGAGAGAGCCGATCGAACACATTCCTCCGGGATGACATTTCCCTGTGACACTGAGAGTCTGAAAGCCAAGAAACAGGGCAGCTGCCCCTCATCTGCAATGACACCAGCAGCTATTTTTGGGCTCAAGTGTTGCACAGACACACGGTATATTGGCAAAAAAGAGAGCAATCGGTGGAGGATGTCATGTCAGGTTAGACCACATATTCATTCCTCTCCGCCTTCTCGGAAACCGTTCTCAAATGTCACCAGGTGAAAACTGTCAACAGGCCTCAGTGCAGCCTGGGGCCGAGGGAACCCTCCGTGTTCAAGGGACAAGGCGCATGCTCCTTGCAGGGGCTCTGGGTCCCGTCTGCGGAGTCTTGGGAGCTCCTGTGGGAACTGGTGACTTTTCCAAGACCCTTAATTGAAGAAGGTCCTCCTGCTGCCCTGGTGTCACCTCTGGCAGTTCTAAGGGCCAAGGCCGCTGAGCTGCCTGGGCCTAACAGGATGGAGCCCAGCCCCTGCAGCTGAAGGGCCCCCCGCCAGGACAGGGCCTCGTCCTGCTGGACACGGCAGAGGCGGCTGTGCACACCCGCTGGGTGGGGGGGGGAGCTCCAGCAGGACTTCTCCAGCCTGGGGATCCCGCAAATGCAGATGCCGGTCCAGTGGGTCTGTTCCATCCATCCCTGCCCCAAACGGACAACAGCATATATGGCCAAGAATGCAGGTTAAGGCCACCTGGCCAGAATAACAGGGGACTCCGCCCCTTCCCCCATGGAACTTGCTTTGGTGCCTCCAAGGAACCGTGTGGCTCCCATGCACCCACAGCAGCCAGGGGCCACGGCCCTTCCTCAGGGGAAGGGGCTGCAGCCAGGCTTCCTGCCTGCCTCCCAGAGGACCTCACTGTAGGCCCTGCATGTGGGCTGAGAAGCAGGGAGTTGGGGCCTGGTGGAGAGCAGGGGGCTGCAGCACGTGCTGAGGCCCCTCATGGCTTTGAGAGCCCCGTGCGTCTGCCCAGGTTCTGGAGCAGGAGCAGGAGCAGGCTGGGCCTCCCTTTAGCTGCTGGAGTTTCCATCCTGGGGCCAGGGAGGAGGCAGGAGGCATGGGAAGAGAAGGGCCCCTTGAAAGCAAGAGCCTGTGAGCCTGGCCCACCAGACAAGGCTGTGCGGCTGCAGGGACGGCTGCGGGTCCTCTGCCAAGGCCACTGGAGCCGGGTCCCATTGCTGAGGGACTTCCTGCTTCTCCAGCCCAGGGGCATTCCTGGAGCTGGCAGACAGGACATTCCAGAAGGAACTGGGCCCCCACGTCCCGGGGCCACCAGCCTAGTGCTCTTGTGGTGCCAGGGAGCTGGGAGGGCTCCAGGGACGGTGGCAAAGGGCCCTGTGGAGCTGGTGACATGAGCTTAAGACAGGCCTCGGCCAGGGAGACACCAGGGAGCAGCCTCACCCTCTGTAGCCACCACTGTCCATCGGCACCATTCACTTAGGTTCCTTCCCCTGAGGATATGCATCACTATTTCCTAAGTGTTAGCACCACCCGCCCCACACCTGTGGCAGGTGTCCTCACTCTGAACAGCACGGAGAACCTCCGAGCACCGGCGGCCAGATGGGTTTGGGAACCTGCATGCCAACTGGCCTCTCAGCACACAGTGCGCCGGGGTGAAGGTCCTGAGGTCCCGAAGTGAAATCAATCCGTTCAACTGTTAAATCTGGGCATCCTTTCCTGAGGCACCACTTCCTGGGATGCTCCCCACAGACCCGGCCACCAGTTGGCCCAGTGTGCCCTCAAAGCTGGCCGGGATGGCCCCACGAGGTGCCTGATGGGCGGTGACCAGGCCCTGCCAGTGTTCAGATGGGCCATTTCTGACACAGGCCAGCGGAGCTCGGCCACGGCACAGGCGGTATAGCTGGGCCCCCGCCGCACCACATCGCCTTCCCACACCAGCCTCTTCATTCTACCCCCAGATCAGCGCGCCGCCCCTCCAGGGCCCGCCTGCATGAACAGGGAGGGCGCGCAGGCACCCCACTACTCAACGCTCAGAACTAACACCGTGCAGCCCTGGCCAGTGTGGCTCCGTTGATTGGAGCACCCACTCAGAGACCCAAAGGTTGAGGGGTTGATTCCCAGTCAGGGCACATGCCTGGCTTGGGGACCACAGAAGAGGCAACTTCTCCCCTCTCTCCCTCTCTTCCTCAGTCTCTAAGATCAATAAGCATGTCCCTGGGTGAGGGTTAAAAAAGAAAGCTAACACTGTCTAGTGATCGATGTGGAGCAGCTGGTCAGTTGGCCCCGTGGCCCAGACGCTGAGGGCGTGTCCCCTTCTTGTCTCTGGGGACAGCAGGAGGTGCTGAATGTTCCAGGCTCCCCGAGCCCAGCCAGACCTCGGCGCTGGGCTCTGCTGCTGTTGGGGCACCAAGTACCCACCCCACGAGGGGTGCCCCTCGAGACGCTGATGGCCTCCCCCACCTGGTGGTTGTTACAATGTCCAGCCAGGCCCGTTCACGGCAATGGTCAAGGGCAGGGGGCTCCTGCACCCTCTGCTCTCGGTGGCAGCGGAGTCCCTGCCCAGGTGGCTGTCAGCAGCCCTGCCAGCCAAGTGGCCAAGAGGGGCCATCACGTCCCTGCTGCATGTGGAGTGAGGGAGACAGACAGCTCCCGGAAGGCGCCCCACCCACGGCCCAGCTGCCGACTCCCTCCACCCGGCAGAGTAAATACATCCATACTGTCGCTGCTGCTGTTTTCAGCGGAAGGCTGGAGCTGTGGGGGTGGGACACAGCTCCTCCCGGGGAAACCGCTTCTTTGCAGGGCCTGGAGCTGACAGCAGTGACAAGAGTGGGGACCATGGGTGGTCGCCTCCCACGGTACGAGCAAGTCCACAGCCTTGAGGCTCCCCACACACGCCAGGAGACAAGAGGTGGTGGCTGGGGGGACGCAGGCAGCTCAGGGCACGGCGAGGAACACAGGCTCTGGGTCCCAGGGACCTGCCTGTGCGGCCTCAGGGGTGCCTGCCACCTTCCCATGGCCAGTGCTCCCAACCATGAACCAGAGGCGCAAGTGGGAGACGGGGCAAGGGGTCCCGTGCGGGTGGGGATGCCTGCACCGCTGGTGCTGTCGCTGACCCGCAGCTCGGCCCGGGAGGAGGCCGGGGCTCTGGAGGTCACCTTGAGGTGGGGAGGCCAGGCGCAGGGGCAGGCAGGTGAGGGCAGGGCCCAGCGAGCCTGGACGCGCTGCAGGGGCCCTGGGTCTGCCCTTCCCCGCCCCTCCTCTCGCTCTTCCTGCCAACTGCTGTCTCTGGGCTTCGTTCCACTGGGGGCAGGCCTGCGGCTGTCAGAGCCTGACAGTGCGAAAACAAACGTTTTCCATTTTCCATTTTCTGTGCTTTGAGAATGAACACGCACTTGGAACGTGGCACAGAGGGTGTCCCACCCTCAGTAAAACCAATAGCTTGTCCTATTGGTGATTAATGAATGCCTGGTGCGAAGAGGGTTTCCAGCGGTGAGGAGCAACTTCCCGTGAGCCCGAGGGGCGCAGGCCTTCCTCGTGAGGCGGCCACGTGGCGCGCCCTCTCCTCTTCGTGGCGCACGTGAGCGGGAGCTGGGGACAGCCAGGCAGGCAAGCAGGTCTTCCGCTCACTGCCCGAGCTCGGAGGGGCTCTCTGTGGGGGTGACTGAGGACGCACCCTGTCCCCGTCCTGCAGGCTCCCAGTGGCCGCAGCCTGGGCTCATGAGCCCGTCCATGCGCCTGCACGGGGGTGTCGCAGGGCTGCCTCCAGCAGACAGGCTGGCACTGCCCGCAGTGGAGGGGGAGGGTGCCCATCAGGCAAGAGGAGCCAGGACTCAGGCCGGCCTGGTGGGCCTTCAGCAGCTTCTGCCGCAGGCCCTGTGCGCCCGGCCGCAGCACTCACCCTGTGCCACGGTGCTGACGTGGCTGTGGCCGTGGGCTGCGGTACTGCAGGCTGTAACTGCCATTTGCTGAGCGCTTCCCAGGGGCGGCCTGGGCCAGACCACATTCTCATTGGCTCGACCTGTGTGCCCTCCTTGCTGGCAGCCTTTCCTCCCCTGCCTGAGGCCAGCTTGGTGCCTGGAACACCAAGTGGGGTTGGGGGGGGCTGGGAAGCTTTCGATACATGAATACATGAGCAAACAAATGAAAATCAAAGCAAAAAGCCTTAATTCCAAGTTGGTGGTGCTTGTGTTGATTCAAAACCGGTGGTTTTGCTCAACAGACACCCTTTCCAACATCACTGGTCCCCCAACCCCGCCACCCAGCACCACAGTGGGCCAGGCCTAACAGTGGCCCTGAGAGCCAGCCCCTGGGCGTCCTTGTTCTGGAAAAATCAAATTTGCAAGGAGTGGCGTGGATTTCAAGACACATCGCCGGAGCAGCAGGGAGCCGGCACTCCATGTGCAGGACCCACCCCCGTTTTCACCAGCACAGGTGCCTCTTTGTGGAGAGCTGGCTGCGGCGCACTGCTCGGGTCACTTGCAAAGCGCCAGCTGTCCGGCAAAGGGGCTGGCTGGAGCTGTCAGGGACAGTGGCTCTTCAAAGGACGTCTGCAGCCCGGTGGACACATATGCTCTCACCCGTGCACTCTGCAGTGCCTACACCCTGGTTCCAGGAGAGGGGGACTCCCGCGCCCCTGGAAGTGCCTGAGCACCAACCACTCGGGTGACGGCAGCAGCTTTGGGATCCTGGCATGTTCCCATTCCAAGGCAGATTTTTTGCTTAGCCTCCAAAGCCAGGGAGAAAACGCTGGTCAAGAAGCGTGCTGACCCTGCCAGTGACTGACTCCCCTGTGCGCTGGCAGCCGGGGGCACAGACTCGCTCACTCATGGGCTCCTCAGCCCTTCCAGGCACAGACAAGTCACTCCTGCTGCACTCCAGGGTGTCTAAGTTACGTTAGCAAGGAGCCATTAAAAATCATTCCAAAGCCCTAGCCGGTGGCACAGTGGATAGGTGCCGGCCTGCAAACCCAAGGTTTGCTGGTTCGATTCCCAGCCAGGGCACTGAACCAGGTTGTAAGCCAGGTCTCCAGCCAGCTCCGTAGCTGGAGGCAGGTGAAAGGCAACTGCACATTGAAAAAAAAAATCATTCCACCGAATGAGTGTCCAGAACAAGCCCCATACGGGGACCTCCTCTCCCATACCCTGGGGCTGTGATGCTGGTGTGACAAGCTGGCCTGGCCGCGTGGTTGGAAGAAGTGGTGGTCACCCCAGCTGCTGACTTTACCCGAGGAATGGGGCCCTCGAGACCCCCAGGCCCACCCATGCAACACGCCTGGGTCGGGCTCGGGCCCTGAGGTGCAGGGGCTGACCCCCACTGTCGGTCCCCACGCTTCTCCTCAGTGCCAAGGCTCACGGAGCATCCCAGTTAGGTCACCACGGTGACAGCATGGAGACACAGCTCAGAGAGCAACTGCCAGCCTGCAGCAGCTTCAGTGGGACACTGAGTCACAGAAACACAAAGGGGCCTGCAGCAGGTTCCTTGTACCAGAGGTGGCTACTTGGCTTTGGGCAGGTCACTTCCCTCTCTGTGTCGTGGTCTCAGGTGCACAGGACGCGGATGCAGCAGCACAGGGGATGCAGCGGCAGTTGGCACGCGGATCTCTGATGGGATTGTCTCCCTTCGGCACCTGACACCCACCCCGCAGGCCCCTCCCAGGAGGCAGGGACGGGCTCTAAGTAGCCATGGCGACGACCCTCCCTCAAAGCCTCCCTGGCCTGGATGTGGTGCCCCCGGAAGGCCCCTTGCACCGACGAAGTGACCAAGTACGGAAGCACACAGGGGCTGTCCCCGCAGGGCCTGCGCAGCCCACCAGCGAGCCCGCTAGGAGGACAGTGAGGGGACCTGCACCCTGACTTCCTCTCTGCCTCCCGCAAAACACCTCCTTGCATGTCAGTGGCCAACGACTAGCCTCTGGGTCTAGGCCCCTGGCCATCAAGCGTCCCTGTCCACAGCGAACCAAGGCGAGGGGCTGAGCACCGGCCAGGCTCAGCCAGTAGTCTGGGCTCCTGCGGGCAAAACCAGCCTCAGGATTCTGCCCGTGTGACGTGGCCGAGCAGTCCGGCCCCAGCTCACTGGTCACAAAACCCACCGCGTGCCTCTGACGTCAGAGTGGGAGCCCCGCCTGCTGCACGCACACTTCCTCCAGACCAGGCCAGGACACGGGCGCCGGCCCTTGCGTGTCACTGGGCACTGTACCAGGCAGTGGCAGGAGCAGACGTACCCAGCATGGCACCCGCTTGGCTTCAACACAGATACCGTTTGGGTCCCACGTTTTTCTGGAGACACAAAAGGGTTCCCACAGCTGGACTGAGCAAATAAAGACCCCATTGGAGGTGCCAGGTCCCCTGGAAGCCCCCACGGTAGTTTCCACAAGTCTCTTTCCACAGGCTGCTTTCCCGCCCTGGTCAGAGGTCTGGGGCTGGTCCCCCCACCCCGAGGTCACAGGGCACGCCCTCCGGGAGGCCTTCAGAGGCGGCAAGGCAGGTGGCCCAGGCCAGGCTCATGGTCGTTCCCCTCTTCTGATAATTAGCCTGGAAAGTGGTGGCAGCTTTGGGCGACAGCACCAAAACCCTCCCCAGCATGAAACATTCACCAGGAAATACCCCACAGCAGACAGCAACGGGGAAAAATTGGGACAACTGAAGCAGAACAAAATAAAGCTGCCTTGAACCAAGAAAAAGGAAGAGGCTCCACACAGTGACGCTGCCACCTTCCAGGCAGCGCGCCCTGGGGACGGGAGCTAAAAATAGACCGGAGGGCGAAGACCCGCTGACAGCCGGGAGGCAGGGCAGGGAGGAGGCCTGGGAGACGCAGATGGCGCCCCTGCAGCACCCACCGGCCTGGCTGGGTGGCCGCCGGCTGGGGCAGCACCCTCCCGACCAGGAGCTGTCCTATCAGCGCTCGGGCCAGGGCGCCTCAGCGACGGGTCGAAGGTGTGAGTGGTGAGACACCAAGCCTGGCTCACAGGGCCGCCTGGCGTGGCCGCCGCCGAACACTGGCCGTCATGGGAGGGGTGGGCCCCTACACCCCCTGACCCCCACCGCACCCTAGCACCCCCTCCTGCTCCAGAACCCCAGGTCACACAGATGGGCCCAGCCGGTCTGTTCCCTCCAGCAGGGCGTCGGCTCCAGCGAGGAGGGTCTGAGGACAATTACAGAGCTCCCGATACCCGTCAGTTCACAGAACCCTCACTCACCCTTCCCTGCGGATACAGACACGGAAACCAAAGGCCTCGGAGGCGCCCGCCTGAACAAGCAGGCCGCACAGCACCACGGGGCCCATGGAGCGGGAGGGAGGCCCGGGGAGGGAGGGAGAGGCCTGCAGCTGCTGCCTGGCTGTCCAACTGTCCACGAGGAGACACGGTGGGGCTGGCGAGCATGTCTGGGACCCTTCCTGCTCCCAGGGGCCCCTGAACCCTACTCTGCCCAAGTCCCAAAGTCCTGTCCTAGGGCCCGGGCGGGACACTGAACCGATGCACACACTAAACCGTCTCGGGTGGTGCCGAATGCCTGCCAAGGGGTGGGGGCAGGGGGCTGCCGAGTGGAGAAAACATCTGAAAAAGAATGGAAGGTGCAGGCTGGTGCCACTGCCAGAAGGTGTCTGGGCAGAAGAAGAGCGGGTGCAAAGGCCCTGAGGCAGGAAGGAGCGTGGAGTGAAGATGGATCTGAGTTTACTGCAACACACTCGGGCTGCATGTGGCATTAGACTGAGGATGGCAAGAGTAGAGGATGGAGGACAGGTGGGGCTGAGCGGACCCAGCAGTGGGGAGGGGCACAGACGACAAGTGCGGGGTGAGGGGGTGCTGGGAGCCCGCCAGTTCCTGGACTCACGGAGCAGCTGGGTACACGAGGAGTGGGCAGTTTTCCTCAGAGGTGGCCGGCGGGGGGAGCCTGGCTTGGGGTAGACCGTGGGTGAGACACCTGTGGGGCCCAGTGGGGAGGGGCAGGGCTGGCGAAGTCAGTGAGCAATGGATGGACAGGCCCAAAGCCTGGACGCAACCACCCAAGTTGGGAAGGAAGCAGAGTCCCATGTGGAGGGAGTCAGTGAGGCCCAGCACATCACGTCAGAGGCAGGAGAGGCCAGCAGGACATAGATGGAGCGTCCTTGGGTCTGGCCACCCTGCCGGAGCCGGAGGCTGGGAGGAAAGAGGTCAAGAATTCCTGTGGGTGGTGGGAACTTCGTATGCAGGACAGAGATATTGGGGGGTCAGCCTCGCTAACAGATGCCCCCAAGGGTCATGGTGACAGTACAGAATGTGATGGGACAAGGATCTGGCAGAGAACCCAGGCAAGCCTGCATCTGAGGGCCAAGGGAAGCAGGTCCTGAGAAGTGGTCCAAGACCAAGAGAGATGTGGTTCAAAGGTCACAGCCAGGGAGGCCAGGAGGATGGTCGTGCACCCCCCAAAGGGACAGAGTAGGGTGGGGGCCATCCTGCCAAGCCTGCTGGGTGGTGGGTCAGGAAGAGGAAGGTGGCCTGTCCTTGAGGCAGGGCAGGGAGGTCCCCGGCTCACGCTGGGACTTGTGGCCTGGAGGGGACCTGACGGGGGAGGAACGAACTCAAACAGGAGGCAGACGCTGGAGGGAGAGGGGAGCCCAAGTGTGTGCGCCCCAAACCCCAGGCAGGGTGAGGCGATGTGTTAACAGGTTGGGTTGGCAGGTCCGAGGGACAGAAGTAGGCAGGTGACAGGCATCTGTGAGCCGCAGTGGGGCCTCCCTGCCTGGGGAAAGCTCTGCTCCGGCTCTCACCTTCCTTCCTGCCTCACTGAACCCACTCATCCTTCAAGGCCTGGTTCACAGCCAGGACTTGCCGCCTGACTTACTGGAGCCCCAAGGGCAGGACCCACCCCTGCAAGAAGTGAGGGAAGGGGGCAGGAGGGACAGGGCTGCCCCCCAACACCACAGGGGCCGCACTGCCACCTGGCCTCCCACCCTGTAGGGCCTGCGAGGCCCTGGAGGGGCCCAGGTGGGCCTGCTGGGCAGCTTCTCCCCAGCCACCTGCGGGGGCCTGGCTGTCACTGAGAAACGGATGCTTCCGCCGGCTGCCCAGGGTCACGTCCAGCCACAGGAAGCAGCTTGCAGGGCAGGAAGCGAGGTCTGCCATGCCACAGGTCTGGCTGCCCGGGCTGGGCCGGTGAGGGGCCCGTCACCCAGGTGCTGCCACCAAACTGTCCGGTGATGGGGAGTCCTCACTCCGCCCAGGCTGCTCCATGGATCCCACGGCAGCTGGGAGTGCCAGGTCCCTCTGCGCCGCTCCCCCCCAAGCTGCCCAGGTGGCGACACGGGCTCCCGGAAGACCTCAGGGTGGCCTGGCAGAGGCTGCCTCCCCTGCCCAGCATGGGCAGGCCTGGTCCCAGCCCAGGCTGCACAGGAGCAGCAGCGGCTGGCTTCCTTGGGCGGGCGGGAGCTGGCAAGGGCTCTGAGCTGGTGGCACAAGCCCCAGGCAGGGCACTCACCCAACTGTCACTGAGGTCTCTGTGCTGCTTACTCCAAAGCCACCATCACATTTAAGGACATCTGCAAGAGTCCTTCCTTCCTCGTCTGGTGTCCAATGCCCCTGGCGGCCCTGTGGTCGGCGTGCTGCGGTGTGGGGCCCCAGCACCTGGACCTCCAACACCCCCCGCCACCTTCCCGGGCCCGCCCGCTCCTGGCAGCACTTCACCCTGGCCCCCTGCTGCAAGGCCACCTGCCAGGCACACTCCCCACTCCTCCGAGCACCCACACTTTCCATCTCCTCCCTGACTTGGCCAGACCTTGCCCACAGTAGGACGTTCGCATCTGTCAGAGAGCTCCCACTAAGTGCCAAGGCTGTTCCAGGCCCTGGTGCCTCATGAGGAGCAAACACGCTGCAGGCCCCGACGCTCAGTCCAGCTGAGTCTGGTGACAGGTCAGGCTCTGGACAAAGCAGAGCAGGACAAGACTGGAGGGTGACCAGGGCGCCCTGATGAGGGTGGGACTCCTATGAGGAAGTGACACCAGGCCCAGACCGTGGTGCTGACGTGGCCTGAAGGTGGGCAGGAGGCCCGAGCAGGGCAGCTGGGGTTCTGGGTCCAGCAGGGACTTGGATTTTATGCTACACGCACCAGGACCCGGAAGCTCCAGGCAGGGCGGGGACAAGACCACACAGCTGAAGAGGAAGCGGGGCTAGATGCTGTGAGGATGGAGTGTGGGAGTGTGAGGACAGAGGCACTGGGGAGGGGGCAGCGGCCACCCCAGGTGCCACGAAGGCAATCGTGGGGGGCAGGTGGGAGCCTCGGAACGCAACTTTGGGCTCACCAGATAAATACAAGCCTAGTGAGGCCACCTACCCACAGCCATCCTGGAACCTGGAGCAGCGGCCGGTAACTGCGCTCTGAGGCTGAAGGCGTGGAGCCCCATCGCTGGCCAGGTAAACCCTGTGGGGGTGGTGACCCTCCAGGACCTGCCCCGGGCCAGAGCCTTTGCACATGCAGGGCCGAGCCCAGCCGGGTGGCCACGACAGGCAAAGGCCACCAGGCCTGGTACATGGCCCCACAGGGCAAGGGTCTAGCAGGCCCACCAAGGGAGGGTCCTCACCCCCTGCCCAGCATGGGTACAGCAGCAGGAACCCCAAGGCTCTGAGCCCACCCTTGAGAGAGCCGATAACCCAGTTCACGAAGGGGTCTCACCTGTCCTGTCTGGTCCCACCTCCTCTGAGGGCCCTCACAGGTGCCCTGCCCTGCCCCGTGGCCAAGGTCCCTGGTTCCCTGGATGTGGCTAGGCAGGGGCCCAGTTGCCCAGAATGGGCTCGTGTGACTCAGTTTCTCCTGGAAGCCCAGCGAGCGGTGGGGGGCACTCACCACGAGCTGGGGCACGGGCAGCGACCTGCCCTCCTCACTCAGGGACACGTAGGTGAAAAAGGCACTGGCGGCCCGGTAGCGCTTCTGAAAGTCGAGCACCACGGGGTCCGCGTCCACCAGGACCTCGATCTCCATGGACTTATTGCTCGTGAAGGTCATGCGCCCGGAGATGGTGATGACACACCCTGCAGGGAGATGCAGGCAAGGGGCGCAGGTCAGCGGCGCTGAGGACGCTGGAGACCCCGGTGGCAGCGTGGGCGCTTTAACAGCTACAGGACGTTACACCAACAAAATGTTAGTGCCCGTGAGAGTTGCTCTTTCTAGCGAGCAGCCGTACTTCTGCCACTTGCGGAAGAAGAGCTAGAGGAACCGCGGGGCCCTGGCAGCAGCGGAGCCTTCTGGGAAAACGCCTCCTGCCCTCGGGCAGCCCCCCGGGAGCCGGCTCCGTCCCCGGAAGGTCAGGGCCCAGCCTGCCACCCGCACCGTCCATGTGTGTGATTCTCCGGCCCGCTGCTCTGAGCACTGCCAGGAACCTGCTTTCACCTCCGGCCCCTTCCGGCTCCGAGGGCCGTGTCCCAGGCTGGTCTAAAGGGCTCATGTGACTGGGCCAGACCAAGCTGCCTGTGCTCCCATGTGCCCCAGGCTGCTGCACACACGTCAGCCTACGCAGCCCGCGCACATGGGCCACTCTGTCCAGGTGGGCCCTCCTCTGAGCAGTGCCATCGCCTTCCTAAGACACCCCTGGCCCTGCCTGTCATCCGAGGCCCAGGTGCTCACCAGCCCCCAAAGGCTCCCCTGTGGGTTATGACCAAGTCTCAGGTTCCGTGTTCCCCAACATGGTCCCAGGCATCCTCTCCCCGTCAACCTGAGCCAGCGTCTCTGCACGTCCTGTGCCCTGGGGCCACGAGTACCCACCCAGGCAGGGGCTCCCTGACCTGGAGGCCCCTCTGCCCGCACCCTATGGGCGCCCAGCTCAAGGAGGTCCCTGCATGTAACGCTGGGACCTGATCCCCACAGTAGCGCCAGCCATGGGGGCCTTTCAACACCTACGGAGGCCCCGCTGTCCCGGCTCCACGGCCCCACAGACGTGATCAGGACCCTGGGAGACAGACCTGCTAGAATACCATCCCCATCTCAAGGCGGACAGGCCCCGGTTCGGGCTGCACCGGAAGGAATGTCGTGTTCTGCACTGTACACGGCCACCGAGCGCACCTTGTTCTCTCCAGCTGCAGTTCAGCTCCCTGGGGACCATCCTCAGGGAGCGGTACGGTGTGACAGGCAGACCGTGTGACAGACTCTAACGGCCCGAGAGGAGCCCAGCCCAGGAAGCAGGCCAGGCTCCATCTGGCCTGAATTCCTTCACATAACACAAGACGTGACCTGGGAGGTCAGTCGGTCCCTGATCCCCAGGGGCCCCCAGGCTGGTCAAGCCGGGACCCCCACAACAGGGCACCCCTCACCCTCACCCTCACTGCCTGGAGGGAACCCATCTGCTGTGGAATGTCTGCCAGGAATCAGGCTTCGGAAGATGAAGACCCTTCTCTGTGTTTTGGAACAAGAGTAGCTGCTGGAAATGGAAAGTCTGTGTGAAGCAGATCCCCACAACAGCTGCTAAGCAAGTTCCCAAACGAAGCACTTCACTCCTACCCTGAGTTCACGGTCTTCCCGATTACTGACCATCCCTAAGTGGAAGCAGCCATGCCCCCCGCCACACACACCTCCTTCGGAAGTTAATCCTGGTCCTGCGGGAGGGGAAGGAGAACCCGGGCGCCGGCGGGAGCTTCTGCCACCGAAAGCACAGCTGCGACCAGGGCGGCTCAGGACACTGTCCTTCCCGTGGTCGGCGGCTCTCACAGGGCATAGGGAACCATGAACAGGGCAGGTTCCACCGGACGTGGAAGCCGTATTGACAGCCAAGACCCCGTCACAGGGGTCCTTCTAGTAGGAGCCATGGCGTCCTTCCCCAGTTCATGCCAGCACCACACACAGCACCCAAGGCTGTGAAGGACAGGCCACGGTGGGCGAGGCTCAGGTCTGAGGCCGGTTCTGCAGCGACACCAGGGTCCTTGTCCCCGAGAACACCCACGGTCAGAAGTGGCCACAAAGTAGAGCGGGACAGGGCTGCAGGCTGTCCTTTCCCTACCCTCCAGAACCCACAGCCACTCAGGTAAGGAAGCTGAACGTCCTCTCAGTGACCCTGAAGGCCGGGGGTGCAGCCTGTGGGCTCTGGGCGCAGTATTGCCCGGCACGAGGCTTCCCGAGGCCGGCAGTGGGCGGTCGAGCTGCTCTCTGCTCCTCGTCACCTCCCGTGGCCCCGGCTGGGCTCCCCTATTAGCCTTCCCAGCAGACTGTTCTCCCAGCGAGGCTTCTTCAGACCCAACACGGCTCCTGCAGGCTTGACACCACCTGGAACCCAGGGAGGTGCTGCGTCCAGGGGTGCAGGGCCTCATCGGGTCATCGCAGAGACGCAACTCAACAGAAATGGCCATGTTGGGAGGGAACACCCTTGACTTCCATTTCTGGAGCAGCAGTAACACAAGGGGAGGGAGGGAAACTGCACACCCTCACCACAGAGGCTCACGCATGGCGAGACCCCAGCTCTGTGGCCGGACGGGTCGCCGAGACTGCACACGTGCTGTGAACTAGGGAACGTCAGCACTGCCCTAAGCAGAGGGGCCGAGGGCTACAGGCAGGGCTCCTCTGCACAGACCCAGCGTGGCGACACCGCAGACTAGTGCCTCCTGAGAGGAGCACGCCCCCAGAGACAGGACAGCAACTGTCAGGGCCCCACCTGTCCCCTGGTGGGCATTTTAAGAGGATGAACGTGCGCTGCCCTGGAGCAGGATAATGTCTCCCACTGTACTGGAGTGACAGACGTTACCAGATTGAAAAGTCAGACCAACGAACATGGAGCGACACAGCCCCAGGACAGAGCACAAGGCACTGGCTTCCTGCTGCTCGTGGCCGGCGGGCGGACCAGGGCCCCGGGGACCCTGGGTGTGAAGCGAAAGCATATGGCGCCGGCACCAAGCAGCCTGGGCAGCCCTCCCGCTGCGGGCAGCTCCGTTACCTCTCCTGATCTTGTCGTGGAAGTTGATGGCATCCACGGAAGCTGTGACTATGTTGGTCTTGCAGTGACGTGCGGCCACAATCCCGGCTACCTCGTCCATCAGCTTCATGGTGACGCCTGCAGAGAAGAGCACGTGGCGGGTTAGATGTGGGGGAGGTGATGCCCTTTCCTACCCTGGAAACAAGGCATAGAAACAAAGCCCCCCGATACCCAGCATCGGGGCCGCGCAGCCCTGGGGGGCCGGAGTGGGGACCAGTGACGCTGAGGTCAACCTCTGCAGGGATTTCACCCTGCCAGGGAAGTTTCGCTACATATCCCCCGAGTGGCTGCCCTGAAGCCAGGTGCCAAGTGTTGGCGAGGACGTGGCCGGATCAGAACCATCAGAGGCTGCTGGCGGGGACGGGGAGCGGCGCTCTCGCTGCTCTCTGACAGCATCACAGGAGGCTGCCCCGCGTTCCCGCGTGACCCAGTGTCCCACTCCTAGATGCGCACCCGAGGGAACCGAAAATGCGGGCGCACACGTGTACGCAGACTGCATGACCGCGTCAGCGACAGCAGCCCAGAGTGGAACAACACCCAGGTCCGTCCACGGATGAATGGACAAGGCAGCGAGGCCCATCCATGCAGTGGAACATCGAAAACCAAGAAGAAACAAAGCACTGACAGGGTCCCACAGGGGTGCACCTCAAACAGACTGAGTGAAAGAAGCCACACGCCGCTGACTTCAGTCACGTGAAATGTCCAGAACAGGCAGGTCCGGAGACAGAATGTGGACTACCTGTCGTCAGGGTCTGGGTTCGGAGTTTCTCTCTGGAGTGATAAAAATAGTCTAAACTTGGCCCTGGCTGGTGGCACAGTGGATAAAGCGCTGGCCTGCAAACCCAAAAAGGTCGCTGGTTCGATTCCCAGCCAGGGCACATAACCAGGTTGCCAGCCAGGTCTCCAGCCAGGTCTGTGGCTGAAAACAGGTGAAAGGCAACCATACATGGGTGTCTCTCTCCCTCTCTGCCTTTCTCCCTTCCCCTCTCTCTAAAAATAATAAATAAAATCTTAAAAAAAAGATTCTAAACTTGATGCTGGCGGTAGGGTGACTGCACGACATCTGAATTGCATCTCCACGAAGCTGCTCTGTGAAACGACCAGACCAGAAAAGCAGGCTCACGGGAGACCGGTGTCTAACCCCAGGCTGCTCATGTGAGCCCCTGCCCCACCCCCGTCATGGGGCAGAGTCCTGGCTGCACTCCAGCTGGTCCCCCAACCCCCAACCTCACTCCCCTCCCAGTACAATGCAACATTAACTTATTTCATATTTAAAACTTAAACCGTATCATCAGGATGAACTACATGCAGGTGTCACCGAGCTAAGTGATGCCAATCCACCTAACAGCCACCAGAAATCTCAGACGGTCACCAGAGGCCGCCTGGCACACAGAATGACTTCTACCCATGCGGAAGGCACAGCCCACTCCGCCCCACCCCAGCGGTGAGGGACCCGGGCTACCAGCCAGGGCTCTGCATGTTTACGAGAAATCAACCCATTTCTAGACCGTGGACTAGTGAGCACTCTCTTCACCGAGTGGGGAAAACAGCACAACATAACAAAACAGAACAGCAGCCAGCAGAGTCTCTTGCGAACACAGCGAAGGCCCCAACGGCAGGGCCCCTGGCTTCTTGCCTCTCGTCCCTACATTTGAGCATCTCTAGTGTGAAATTTTCTGGTTTTTTTCCATGTACAGTTGCCTTTCACCTGCCTCCAGCTACAGACCTGGCTGGAGACCTGGCTCGCAACCTGGTTATGTGCCCTGGCTGGGAATCGAACCAGCGACCTTTGGGTTCGCAGGCTGGTGAAAAATTCTTTACATTAGTGTTCTTCTACGTGCTCCCATCACCGTGACTTCTGGCGGAAGACCCCACTACGATGACAGGATACGTAACGCCGACAGGGCAGGGATATGCTGGCACCACCCCTCTTCAAATTAACGGGGCCCAAGTGGCCAGGAGGACAATTCTAAAGGGAGTGCAAAGCAAAGGCTGGGGACACAGATCTTTTGAAAGGACAGGGTCCCAGGTGCCAGGTTTATTTATCCCCAGAGACAGGCTGGAGGGCAAGAGCAGGGCCACCAGGCAGGCAGGGCAGGGTGGCAGCTAGCTCCCAACAGCTCAGCACCCAAAGGCTGAGACCAGGGGGTCTCAACATGCTTCCTGCGGTGGCTCCGTGGGGTGAAGCCGTCATTGGAAGGGGACATGGGCAGCCTCACCTCAGTCCGCCACAAGGCCCCTTGCCCTTTCCTCCCCCAACAAGTGGCCCACCAGTGAGCCCCCGGCCTGGTGCCAGAGAAGCAGGATGACCTGGGGAGCAGCAAGCGCCGCAGCCGGCTTCCCGAGGGCCCGGCGGCCCTGGTCCAGCGTGTGCAGACACACTCGGGCTAGGAGGTCCGCTCCCGCAGGGAGGGGACCCTGCTCATCCTCTGATGTGCCCACAGCGCTCACTCCAGTGCATGCAGGGTGAATGAGCGAACGAATGAACGCATGCATGCTGACACCCCCTGGACAGCTGTCCCGCGGGGCCGGCACATCCTTGTCCCCATTTCCAAAGTAGGAACCAGAGGCCCAGAGAGAGATGTGTTCAAACGCATACAGCTCACTCGGGTAGCATGGGGACCAGCCCGAGACCATGGGGGTCTAGGGGCCATGCAGCACTGCCTCTCCTCCAGCACTGGGGAGACAGGAAATGGAGTGGCATTTCTAACTGTGGTTTGATTGTGGAAAAGGGAGTTCAAGGTCAGAGTGAGAGGTGAGGGGACAATACAGTGTGCAGGTGGAAGGTGGCACCCAGGCCAGCCGGCTCAGGCCAGCAGTGGGTATCACTGGTGCCCTGGGTCTAGGAGGGGAAGGAGGCAGGAAAGGAAGGAACAGTTTGAACTGGAATTCATGTTAGAAGAAAGCACAACGAACCCCGTCTCTGTATTCCTGAAAGGCAGAAGCTTTTAAGAATGGAGGAATAAATAGAAGTCAGAATCAGCTCCATCGAACTAGAATTGTTTTTTAAAGATTTTATTCATTATTTTTATCAAGAAGGGCAGGGAGGGAGGAAACATGGGAGAGAGACATCAGTTTGTGGTTGCCTTTCACCTGCCTCCAGCTACAGACCTGGCAGGAGACCTGGCTTGCTGCCTGGTTACATGCCCTGGCTGGGAATCGAACCAGCAACCTTTGGGTTCGCAGGCTGGTGCTTTTCCACTGAGCCACCGGCCAGGACCAAAATGGGATTTTGAAGGAGCTGATTCTGAAACTCAGGTGGAGATTCCATAGGGACTTCACAGTTACTAATAATGTTGCAGGAGCTGAGCATGTGCCAGCAGCCAGCCTCTGGGCCCAGGGCAGGCCCGGGGCAGACGCAGGGCAGGCACGAGCAGCTGGGCCAACTCCTGATGCCAGACGCCCATCAGCCTGGCCCAGTGCCCAGGTCATCTGCAACACGTGTGACGGGGAAGCAAGCCCAACTGCAAACCAGGCAAACTGCACCCAGGAGAGGATGCTTCGGGAGGGAGGGCCGGCCAAGCCCAGCTGGGGGCCGTGTGTGGGCAACAACCTGGTTCAGCGACAGGTGCGGCCAGGTAAAGGCCGCCCGCCCAAACCACAAAAACCCAGCACCAGGCGACCCAGGCGCCGTGCCAAGAAAGAAGAGTGGTACTCAGAATGACCTTGCTGTGCCTGTTGGTGGTGACATTTACAGGGAACCCCGCTATGTCCCTGAAGCCAGCACACAGCTGTGAGCTAGGGACCGAGGAGGGAGCTGAGAAGAGCCTGACACAAAACTCCAGTCACATGGAGAGGCCAGGACCCGGGGACTGAGCTTGGGGACATCTAGCGCCGCGCCAGGGGCTGGTCCCAGCTGTCAGATGTGGCAGCAGGAACCCCTGTCGGAGAAAAGAGGCCTTGCTGGAAACCTGCCCACGTCCTGGCCACCTGAGTCGATGTCACAAACATGCTGGTGGCGCTACAGTGGACACAGAGACAGGGGAAGGAAGGGTCACCATGGTCCCTTGTGGTCCTAGCGCACAAAGTGAATTCTGGCAGCTACTTAGAAGGAGGGCAGCGGGTCTCAGAAAGCCAGAGACAATAAAACAAAGGCTTCTAGCCCTCTCCTCCCTCTCCCTGGTGGGGACAGCCTGTGGGTGGGTGGGGCTGGTCCTGGGCCATCTTGTTACCCATTGCTAAGAGACAGGGGTGGCTCAAAGGGCCACACAGAGCTCAGATCATTCAAAATCCACGCAGCTTCATCCCGTGACAACACGTTTGCAAAATTTATCATCAAATACAGTGTCTGTGACTGGGACACGATGTATTACCATCAATGTGCCCATGGAGCAAATTATTTTTAGTTAATAAAGAAAAAACACAGACCCACCTGATTAGTTTGTACCTTGTTTCCCCCCAATTTCGTCCACTGGGCCCTGTGTTGCCAGAGGAAGCCACCAGCCCTCTGATCCTGGGAGTCACCATCTAGCTTTTTCACACTTTAATTAAAAACATCAAGTATCTCAGTTCTCCCAAAAATGCCTCTTTCCAGGCTCCTACAGAAAAACCTCATCAATTTCTTCCCATTCCGGTGCGACAGGTGCTGCAGAACAGCTATGCTGAAGGCCAGTCTGCCACACGCTGCGGTCACCGGAGAGTCGCCAGGTAAAAAGGGACAGTGGCATTGCAGGACCTGCTCTCCTGGGTCACTGCACTCACAGCAGGAATTACAGGAAGAAAAAAATAAGGCTTGCTTGGCCCCCAACACGCAGATAAACATCAGGTACCAAAGGTAATTTGGAATCTATCCATTACAGGCTTTTGTTTCCATTTTTGAAGTGCTGACAACATGCTGACTGGCTTAAAAACAGAGGCTTCATTTTACTTTCCCAGCCCGAGGGGCGGACTGAGCTCTGCTGGCCCACAGGCCGTGGGTGGCCTTTTGCAGTGCCCCCATTTCTACATTTAGTGCCAAGCGACGGAGCGTGGGTGCCAGCCTCCTATGCTAAAGCAATGGTAGCAGTCCATCTTATTTTAACTCACCCACCCTTTGCTCATTACTAGGGGGTCTTCTAAGAGCCAGCCTTCGGAAGCTGCCTGCCTGCTCCCTCCCTCCCAGGTTCAAACGTACCCTTGGGCACTCCCGTGAACGTTAATTAAGGTAACTGATAAGGATTACTTTTGGCAAATAGTGCAGTGCAGCAAAGAGGATGGGTTTCTGCCATCATGTGTTGAAGGTGGGCGCTCTGGCAGAGGCCCTGGCACAGCTGGCCTGCGGCTCCCACATGCCAGACCCACCACAGACCCCGGGGCTGTGTCCCCTCTGGCCCTGGGTGTGAGGGAACCTGAGAGCCACCGTTTAGCCTGCTCGCTGCGGTATGAGAACTGAATGAGGCAGCGGGGAAAGGAGGGCAGGAGAATCCTTGTCCCACCTGCATGAGCCCAGGGACAACGGCACCCACTCCCTACTCCCCAGGCCTGCTCTGGGGAGGTAGGGCCCACCAGAGTCCACACAAGGTCAAAGTCACATCTTTGAAGGCCAAGAACCACCCCAGTGGGTGCCAGTTTCCTCCAAGGAGGCTGCACCAAAGCCAAGGCTGAAAGGTAATGTTTAAAAACTGTATGTTCAGGTCCTGGCTGGTGGCACAGTGGATAAGGCGCCAGCCTGCGAACCCAAAGGTCACTGGTTCGATTCCCAGCCAGGGCACATAACCAGGTTGCAAGCCAGGTCTCCAGCCAGGTCCGTGGCTGGAGGCAGGTGAAAGGCAACCACACATGGATGTTTCTCTCTCCCTCTCTGCTTCTCTTCCTTCCCCTCTAAAGATAATAAATCTTAAAAAAAAAACAAACAGCTGTATGTTCCTTTAAGAGGAAGGACACTGTTAGGGGACATCTGCCATGTGTGTCCCTAATGGTCACAGCTGGAGCACAGAAAACAGGAGGTCCCAGCACCTCTGTCCAGAGGGATGCTCTCCTGCTGTGTGGCTGGCTGGGGGTGGGGGCTCTTCTCAAGCCAAATGTTTTGCATCAGCTGAAAAGGGAGAGCCCAGCAGGGGCTGGGCTCCAGCGGCCCCAGGGGAGGGGGCTGCTGGGAGGATCAGGGTGGGAAGAAGAAAGCTCTTGGTGCAGATGTCAGCAGGGCCTTGGGGCCAGGGAGCACAAATCCCACAGCTGGCGGCCAGGAGGGGGCAAGGTTCAGGCCAATGCTCTCCACAGGCCAAGGGAATGGGGTGTGAGGACACCGCCCCTACACAAGACAACACATGCCCTCGCTGTGAGTTTTGGAGGACCCCTGGTCACCAGCACCACCCAGAACCTCAGGCACCAGAAGGATGTCACAGTGCCCCTGCATCCAGAGGGACAAAGCCAGACCAGCCAGGCCACATTCCACACACGCATGTTCAGGGACCCCCAACAGGGAACAGCTCGCTAGTTTCCCGCTTTGTCCTGCAGTAACTCAGCAGATACACAGACATCACCCAGTTAGACCCGTGTCCATCAGCAGGTGTGGGCACACGGCTTGCTGGGGTGCCCTACGCCACTTCTCGGCCTGGCACGCTGACTCAGTGACTGCTGCCGTGCACCACTGGAGGGAGCCCCCAGGACATCAGCACAGTGGAGGGAGGCTGGGCGGCCACCGGCACAGTGGAGGGAGGCTGGGCGGCCACCAGCACAGTGGAGGGAGACTGGGTGCCCACCGGCACTGTGGAGGGAGGCTGGGTGGCCACCGGCACAGTGGAGGGAGGCTGGGCACCCACCGGCACAGTGGAGGGAGGCTGGGTGGCCACCGGCACAGTGGAGGGAGGCTGGGCACCCACCGGCACAGTGGAGGGAGGCTGGGTGGCCACCGGCACAGTGGAGGGAAGCTGGGCGCCCACCGGCACAGAGCAGCCGAGCACCCACAGCCCTCGTCCCGCCGGTGGAGGCTGCCTTGGAGTGGGGCCTTCGGCACGGCAGCACAGCTGCTGCCCTGGTGAGCACACCCCCTTGCCTGGGGAGCCACGGGGGACGAGGACCAGGGCAGCCTAGAGGGAGGGCAACAGAGGTCTCTCCAGGGAAACGCTGGCACCACAAGTACAGACAGAGCCACAGCTGCTGGGGGTGGGAGGCGTGGTGCTCGGAGAGGGAGAAAGGGAGCCATGGCCGAGGCAGTAACAAAGCCACGTCAGCCACGTGGTCCTGGGGCTGCACGTGGCGCAGTGCAGGTGGTGTCCACACAGCAGGGTCTGCATCTTCCAAACCAGCACCAGCAGGCGGCAGCTACGGCTGCGGGCTCAGGTGGCCAAAGCCAAGGGAGGATGAAGGCAGCTATGTCTCATCAAAAGCCATTGGGACCCTTGCCACAGACTACTCTGGTTTGAAACAACTTAATTTTATTTAAAATTTTAAATTTTAAAAAACTCATTATTTTTAGAGAGAAGGGCAAGGAGGGAGGAAGAAAGGGAGAGAAACATCCATGTGTGATTGCCTTACACCTGCCTCCAGCTACAGACCTGGCTGGAGACCTGGCTTGCAACCTGGTTATGTGCCCTGGCTGGGAATCGAACCAGCGACCTTTGGGTTCGCAGGCCTATCCACTGTAACACCAGCCAAGGCTGAAACAATTTTAAAATAACAAAATAAAGTGCCAAAGAAAAATGTGAGACCGGTGAAAGTTCAGAAATGAGGAGTTCCTGTTGAGGACGCCTGGTGTCCACCCTGGGCTAAGCCCCAGGATCTGGCCACCGCTGCCCGGCCCTGGGGAGCGTGTTTCCTCCCGCCATCTGTCTGGCTGTGAGCAGGGATTGTCCCAGCCCACGGGGAAAAAGTTGATGGAGGGCCAGGCAAGGAGGGTCCCAGAGGAAAGGAATCAGAGCAAAGAACATCTCAGAAACCAGCAGAACAAGAACAAGCCCTTTAAGAAAATGAATCAAACGCACAGTCAGATAAACAAACTCCACCTTTTAACCAAATAACCAAAGTCATGTTTTGTCATGTAGTTAAAATTCAAGACTTAAAAAACACCTTTTGAAAACAAACATACTTGCAAAAATGAAGAGTCATTTTCTAGTTTAGGTGGGTCTTCAAGGTACTATTCATTTCTATGTTGTTGCTACTGAATTCTTTCATCGCCTGAGTTACTGGTGTCACGGGGCTCTGGTTCCCCAGGTGTGTTCCTAAGCCACCTGCAAAGACGGATGACTGCACTTCTTTTCTGCCAATTCCTGTGCCTCTACATTTTCCTCTTGTTTAACTGCTGTGGCTAAAATCTCCAAAACAACGTTGCCGGGCAGAGAGGGAGGGTGGGCACCCCGCCTGACTTCTGAGCTCAGGGGGCGGTCCTTCGAGCCCCCAAATGTTTTACCACGTTCAAGAAGCACCGTCGGTTCCCGTTCTTCCTGAGTGTTCTCAGGGGGGACGGGTGGGGTGGATTCCTAAGGTCCTGTCTGCTGCATGCAGCTGGGCATCCCCACCGGGCATCCCCACCCCCATCGCCAGGCCCCCTTCAAGCCGCACCAGCAACGGGGAGGGCACGAAGCCAAAGGGACCTGGGGGTGGCCAGCCCAGCTCTTTCCAGAGCAGGAAGGAGAGGGGTCTGCCCTGTCCACTCAGGGCTCCGGGGTGCGGAAGCCATAGCCTGGCCGCTTCCCTTCGCCAAGATCTGTCGTGTGCGTGTGTGTGCTCACGTGCGCGCTCGCGTGTCTGCACGTGTGGCAGGAACTAGGCCTCAAGATCAAGACTACCCAAAGTGTGAAAACCACAGAGGATGGGGCACAGGAGGAGTGAACCAAAACCACACACACAGCACAAGACGCCTGAAGAGAAGCCCAGTGAGCAGACACCTCGGTTGGCTGCTCCCCCTCGACTGGCCTCCGAGTCAGTTGGAGACGCCCAGCATCCAAACGGTCCCCACCCCTGCCACCGCAGTTCCTGCCGCCGGAGGACACATCCCCACTTTGTCCTTCACTCTGCCGAACTCTAGGAGCTGGGGCGTGCTAAAATGGTCAGGCGTTTTAATACCTGTGGGCACAAAACCCCTGCTAAACCTGGCATGGTGCACACCTGTTACACACGCATTAAAAAGGATCCCGCCCCTGAGGGAGCGGCCCGCTGTGCGGCCTCAGCTTGCCAGGCAAGAGGACAGCACTTGGTGTGAACATGTCACCAGGGCTGCATGTGACCCTCTATCAGGACAGTCTTCCATCTGACTTTCACATCCCATTTTAGAAACAGGTGTCAATAGGGTTGTGATCTCTGAAAGGTTTAATCGTTCGTGAGCCTGGAGCCCAAACGGGGGTCACCGGGGGCTCCCCCAGGACCAGGCGCGGGGAGGACAGCAGGAGTCACTTACCTCCGTGCACAAAGCCATGCAGCGTGCAGTCGGAAGGCCCCACCAGGTGGATCAAGCTGGACTGGCTGTAGCTGACCGTGTTCGGCTCTGGAATTGCAAGGAAGACAGATGAAGCCAGGGGCAGACCGAGTCGCATGGCTGAAAGCCTGACAGTGTTGACACACCGGTGTG
Organism: Noctilio leporinus; assembly: GCA_004026585.1. Lineage (NCBI taxonomy): Eukaryota > Metazoa > Chordata > Mammalia > Chiroptera > Noctilionidae > Noctilio > Noctilio leporinus. Next base: position 76,016 of record PVIW01003206.1, on the reverse strand, counting down.
GCCTCAGTCACTGAGGGCTGACTGTCAACTTAGACCTGGGCCGTCTAAGGAAAACTATGGTCCCAAGCAGGTTAAGCAAAAAGGCTTTTGAGGGTGAATTAGCCACTGTAGGTGAATCATGAAGCTACCCCTGGGGACACCAGGGCCCCCAGCAAGGCCCCGCCCCAACCCATGGGCAGCCACTGAACACCCTTGGCTCTAAGTCCCAGGGTTCGCAGGGACCCTCTGGCAGGACAGTCTACGCCTGCCGTCCATTCCCAACTCCACAAACAGGCGCGACCGCGGGTTAGGAATCCCTGCTTCGCCCAACCCCCAGCAGGCGGCCGGCAGAAGCTCGAGCTGGATGGGACGCCGCAGGCTCGGCCTTCCTAGGCCCCCCCAGGCAGACACGGCACCCAAAGGTGCGCCGGCTTTCCCCGCCCACGACCAGCCTCCCTCTGCCCTCTTCACTGTCCCCAACGGCCACCCTCCTCGCTCAGCGCTGCCACCAGCACTGACACGACGCCCGGCCCCGGAAGAGGCATCATCCAGCAGGAGAGGGCACCTCCGCCTTCCCACAGCCCCTGGGAAGGGATGACACCCTGCTCCCTGCCCGGACCCTGTCCTCAGAAGGGGGGGCCCGTGGTCCCCGGCAACGCCGAGCTGCTGGTTCAGTCAGCCCGCCAGGCCACCGCTGGGCCCCCGCTCAGGCAGAGAGGTCCTTTCTGTATCTGGCCAGAGACAGAAGGTCTGTGCAAGAAGTGACCGCTGAGCAGCCCGGGGCTGGGGACACGAGGCGGGTCCCCAGGGTCCCTTAAGTTTCAACGGCCACCCGAAGGCTGGGCAGCCCCCCCGGGGGTTCACGCTGTGGGGCTTCACACAGGCAGGTCTGTCGCGCCAGCCTCGCAGGGCAGCCTGGCTTAGACTCACGTCAGGCGCTTGCGAGTGAAGCACCACCTGCTCCGAGGGGCTGAGCGGTGAGGAAACGGAGCAAACCCCTGCGACAGTGGCACCGGAGCTGCACAGTGGCTTCGGCTCTGGAGACGGGAGTCACTTCTGTCCTCCCCGGGGTTTGAGCCACCAGCCTGCTCTCTGCCTCCGTGTGGCCGCTGGAGGCAGGCCCGGTGCCACGGGAGCCCTTGTGCTAGGTGCAGGGAGCAGCTGGGGGGCAAGAGCAGAGTGGGGGCCGCATTCTGGGGACCTCCCATCCAGCCCACCCGGCTGTGCACGGGCCAAGCAGTGGTCCTGGTGCATTAACAACTGTGCACGGCGGTGGGGGTAACAAAAGAGAAGGGCGTCCCGGGTGTCCCCTGCTGTCCACCGGGACTGCAGGCAGTGCGGATGACCTGTGGCCTTGGCCTAGGGGTGTCCAGGATGGCCTGGACTGTCCAAAACCACGCTGGGCCTCAGCACATGGCACATCACACGCGGACCGGAAGGCCCTGCCCTCCCCGGGTCCTAATGTTCCGAGGAGTGGAAGACACTGAAATCCTTGTGCTACAGGAGGGGCAGGTGACGTCCCTGCTGGTTAGGGGGCACTCAGGGCCACGCCTACTGCCAGTCTCAGGGGCGCACTGGTGGACTAGGGGACTGGGTGGAGGGGCGCAGCCCAAGGAGCCATGAAGGAGCCCGACCTCAGAGACACCCCACCAGTGCTGCCAGCCCCGCCCTCCACCGGCTCGCAAAGCCGTCCCTCTGCTTTCCCGGCTCTGTGCCCCTGTCTAAGGACAGAGATAGGAAAGCCACTACTCCATAGCCTGAATGGGGTCGAAAAGCCTCGAACTGGGCCCCAACTCACGAACTGCTTTGACAGTTGAGAGACTTGCAGTGGAAAAGGACAAAATGCGTTTCAAATGTCAAATGGAAACCTGCGTATAGAGGTCTTTGTCAAACACCAACTTATTCAAATTTGAAGTAATTATAATGCCCTCATCAAAGAGATGCCCCTCTGCTCTGCAGTAACATTTCAAAGACCAAATAAGCTGTGGCTGGTAATTTAATATTCCTAGAACTTGCACTGAAGAGCTTTTTATAGGTAAAAGCACCAAAATTCTGCAAGGAAACGCCACAGCCACGCAGCCTCGTCACTCCCACTTTCCCTGGTCCCGCACTCTGACCCCCAGGGGAGGGCCACCTAGTGCACGTGGGCCTGCCTGCTTTTCTCCCCTGGTAGGAGCCTCAACAGCTACCTATTACTGATGGGGGCTATGACACCAAGGGGGCCCGAAGCCCCACCATCAGAGAGGCCGCCCCTTTAGAAATGCCCAATTTGGACTCCACAGTAAACCTCCTTGACCCTGAACTAGGTTCTAGGGCTGGGCAGCTCCTAGACCTCATAGGCAATTTCTGATCTGTCAGCCTCCAACCTCAAAACGATGGTGAGAACTTGGGTTGGGTCCTTGCAGCAGCAACGTGTGAAGTGTGGCACGGCTGTAAACCCATGAAACTCCCTGTCTCTGTTTCCAGCTCTGGAAACTGAGGCAAAGGGAGGCTGAACCCCCATTTAAGAGGCAGAGCTGGGATTCTGACTCCAGAACCTACTTTCTTCCCTGTCCCCCCACCACCTCACTCTGTCCCCAGAACGAAAGCCGATGGGAGCTGCAGGATGGGGTCCATACACCCTGGGTGAGCCCGTGACCAGCAGCCGGCACCTGTGGCAGGCTCAGTCACTCAGCGCGGGGGTGGCAGGCCCAGGCTGAATCCGAAGTGGTTCCCGAGCTGGGGCTGAGCTCACTGGCCAAGACCCCGACTGTACGGGCAGGGAGACCAGGCTAGGAGGCGATCGCTGCTTCAGACCAGGGCTGGGGCGAGGCAGGTGAGGTGGTTAGAAACCGCCGGCCCCGAAACGGATGGTCAGTCATACAGCCACATAACCTCGGCACAGCTAAGGCTGGGGAACTGTTGGTTGTGGGCTGTAGGGTTCATGATAATTGTTTTTCTCCTGTCAGATGAAGAAAACAGGGAGGAACACTGGGCTTTAAGGGACTCCCAGACTCTGAAAAGACACCTGAAGGATGAGGTCAGCCGTGGAGGGGTTGCTAGGCAACAGCAGCGGATGGCTGGAGTGTGGCCCTGGTTTTGAAAGGGACCAGGAGCTACAGGAATAGGGGAACTTCTGGGCGGAGGTGGGTACAAAGGCCCTGAAGGTGCTGCCCTGCGGGGCTGGCAGGGACAGGTCCCTCATCACAGGAGCCAGGCTGTCACACAAGGCAGGGGTATGGGGCTTCTTCAGAAACCGTTTCGCACAGATTAAGCGTGTCACCATTTGCAGGATGGTGACGCAGGTATGGCAGGAGGGTGATGCAGGTAGGGGAGGGCCACCGACCCGTGGGCTCACGGTGTCCCAATAGTATCAGATGCCCAGAGCCCTGCCCTGTGTGTGTCTGAGCCCCAGGGCCTTCTCTGTTGAGGACTGAGGAGGGGAGGAGGTGGGGATGAAGGAAAGGCCTTTCTGGAGGAAAAATGTCCCTTGACCTATGTGTGGACTGAAGAAGGACATCTGTTAAAGCCGGACCTGGTGGACTTGAAGGATGATGCCCAGGAAGGAAGGCTTTTTTGCCCATGTGTGAAAGATGCCGTCACTTTGATACGAGGCAGAAATCCCACCACAGACAAGCTCCTGAGTAAACTCAGGGGGGCAGAGGAGACTGAACAAATGCCAGTCCCCATGAGTAGGTGTCTGCCCAACAGTGGAGCCCCAGCACATGGGCACACGCGCCAGCGGTCACAGCAAGGCTCGAAGCATGTGCCTGTGGACACTTGTCAGGCCCTCCTGTCATCCCAGGTGGCTGTGATGCTGGAAGGGGTCTGTATATGGCACGCTAACCCCAGGAGAACATTCATGAACCAGCCCCCTCTGTCACCTGCCCACAGACGTCGGCCACTGACCCTGTAGGCACCGGGTTTTTACCTGGGTTGGGGACGGGTTGGACGATGTCCCCATTCCGCCACTTGGTCTCCATGCGCTCCAGCTTCTGGGCCTCGTACCGCCTGCGGCCCTCCTCCTCCTGCTCCTGCCGGGCATACTGTGGGGGTAGACAGAGGTCGGCCCAGGCCCCAGGCTCAAGGCTGCCTTTCTCTCACTGAGACTATCCTCTGAGAGCAACGGTGCGTCTGACCAACAAACACAGACAGCATGACAACCTCTGGTGGTACCCTCACCCCTGCCCGAGATTACATCCTTCCTGGAATTACGTCCACATCCCCGTGGACATAAAAGTCCTACGATGATGTTTGTAAAGCTTGAAAGTCACAGTATTTCCCCCTCTTGCTGTGCCAACACAGCGTATTTACGTGATGGACCCTTCTAAGGGACACAGATGTGGCTCATGGTAAGCACCGCCAGTCTGCCATCCCAGCCACTCACATTCCACACCTGTTCCATCCCTTCTGAGGGGTCATTCCTGGACACAGCACTCAGGGTCCCAGCCACACCTACTCTCCTGAGACAGCAAGTCCCCGAGTGCCCTCCACGCCGGCAGCCTGGCTCTGCTGCCCCACCCCTGCGGGTGGGACAGGCTGCAGTTTTGGAGGGGGGTGCAGCCTAAGTGAAGACGGCCCCCCGCCCAACACTGAAGCTCTCCGCGCAAAGGCTTGTCCGCCAACAACAGAGCCAAACTGAGCGATAATGGGAAATAAATAAGCAAATAACAAAACAAGGGAAACCAAGGGAAGAGGATAAAACAGAGCTGTCTTAGCACCTATTTCCTCAGGGGCCCAGAGGGACCCACGGGCAGGGGCTGGCCTGGCAGCCTGGGTCTCAGCTGGTGACGATCCATGAACAGAAACCTCCTTCGAATTAAAGCCGGAGGGGGGACTCCCATGCCTCCTGCCCCTCCTCAGTCACCCCAGACAGGAGGCAGTGCCTGCGAGTTCTTCCCCTGCTCCTAGCCCAGCAGCACGGAGGGTCTCCTCACCCACAGCCTCTCCAGCAAACGAGCGGCCTCAGCACTGTGGATGCCCCGTTTCCTGCACCAGACTCTGTTTACAACAGCCTCTCTGCACACCCCCTGCACCCCCTCCCCTGCACCCCCTCTCCTCCGCACCCTCCCTCCCCTGCACCCCCTCTCCTCCGCACCCTGCTCTCTTCTGCACCCACCCTCCCCTGCAACCCCTCTCTTCTGCACCTACCCCCCCTGCACCCCCTCTCCTCTGCAAGGGAGCCTGCCTATCCTTTGTTCTCTGGACATGTGGGTGGTTCGCCATTAGACAGAAAACTGCAATTCTTTGTTGTTCCTGAATAAACCCACTTTGCAGGAGAAACATCTGGCCGTCTAAGATCAACAGGCAGAAGGATTCCTTACCTGCCTCTTCTCTGATCAGAGTGGGATCGAGGGCCCTAATCGAGTAGGTGTCATGGGGTCTGGGCCAGCCTCCACTCACACTCCCACCTTGAATTAAACTTGCACCCTGGAGACCCCAGACAGGGACGCCCCTTCCCTGGCCCCTGCTGTCACGCTCCTGAACCACCTCCCACCGGCCTCAGAGTGGCCACACCTCGGCCATTTACCCCCAGTGAGAATCGGAAGGGGCTCCTTACCACAACTGGAGGCACCTCCAGGACCTTGTCCACGTTCTTCAGTGACAGGGGCACATACCACAGGGTGGCCTTATTGGTCAGCTTTTTGGTACCTTCAGAAGAGAAAACTACGTGGGCCAAGGGAGAGGGGGCAGGGCACCAGGAACCTCTGACCCTGGCCTTCTTCTTTAGCCATAAGGTGCAAGCATACGCCCCCAACAAGAGGACCCTCTCATAGCACTGCCACGCTCCAGAGGCCGCTGGAGACTTGAGATCACCTGGTTCAAGCCTGGGGGGCTGTCCCCAGCCCTGTCGGCTTCCTAGCAATGGCCAGCACGGAGGCCTCACACCTGGAGGTACTGACTCAGCAGGCCCACCCTCACAGGTGTCGGACAGAGGGGGAGCCCGGTCATCAGCACACACCAGAAGCCGTGAGGATCGGCTAGGAGGTGCAGAGTTCTGTGGGGAGGGACCAGTCTGGGAGGACCCCTTGTTTGCTGCCTCCCAAGGAAGATGGGGACAAGCCAGAGAACAGGGAACAAAGCCAGGGCCCTGCCGGGCTGAGCCAGGTTTCCACCAACAGATGCAGCAGACATGATCCCAAGCTGCAGACCACGCTGCCACGCTGATGGAGCAGTCCACCTGCCCAAATGCTGCCGGGAGAGCTCCTGCCACCCAGGCTGGCGGGACAGCGGCTCCTGGTCAGGAAGCCGGGGGGCAGTTGGCAAAGCAGGGAGGGCGGCTGTGGGGTCACAGTCTGGCGCACAGCTGCGCGGTCAGCCCAGCCGGGGTCATTTTTGCACCCCAGGCACCTCTTGAGCCCTCCTTCCTCCAAGGTGGGAGGAGCCACCAGCACAGCTCGGACGTGCTGCCTGGCTGGCAGACCTGCAACCCCGAAGCTTCCAGGTGGGGAGCTGAGAGATGGGCTGTAGGCAGCTGACACCCACACCAGGCAGAGTGACAGCAAAGGGAACCTTCCTTGGGGCAATGGCCCGGCCTCGGGGCAGGTGGGGCCCCGGTCTGCTGAGAAACGTGGGCCAAAAGGCAGCTGCTCCACACCCTCACTGGCACAGTAGGAGGCTCACGCCCGGACACTCCACAGGCTCCCCAGGGCCACATGGCAACTGGGCACCTTTCTGAGGACAGGGCGAGGCCTCTGCGTCCCAGTGACTTCAGGGAAGCATTTGCAGGAATGTCTTTTAAACTTCCCCCTTCCCCGCGGAGGAGTTCCAAGGTGGAGGCTGAGGAAACGGGGAGGGGCGGACCAGGTGGGGAGCAGCCCAACAGCCCCAGGGACCCCTCCGGAGCCCACTTCCTGGCAGCTCCTTCGGACCTGCCTTCCCAAGGTGAACCTGGGGTTGCCGCTTCCTCCCCCGTGACCAGGCCAGGCCCGAGGGGTCAGCTGGAGCGACAGCGAGGACGGGAGTGGCGCTGCCATGGGCGCCACCTGGGCAGCAGGCTTCCGAGCTCGGGAGCCAGAGGCAAACGGAGGACATTTCCACTGCACTTTGACTGAAAGTGGATCTGACAACTGGCTTTTGGGAATAAAGATTTCCCCTGTGACTCAGGCGGAGCCAGCCTGACAAGCTGGTTTCCATGGAAACCCCGAGTGGCCCTCCTCCAGCCCTAAATGAACACCATGAAGCAAACGAGGCACAACATGCTAATTATACTTTCTCCGTCACTTAATGAGACCATCAAAAGGCAACTGCAGCATTAGAAACATCTATTTTAAAATCTTAAGAGCTCCCAGCTATTTTCTGGAGCAATTCGCAGCAATCACACCCCAGTTTGCTTAATATTTTGACAGTTGCCAGAGATGAAGAACCACCAGGAAGGCAGAGGTCGGCCGGCTGTCGGGTGGGTGCTTGTTCAACCGCCTCCTGACAGGCGGCACTGCCGCCGCTGCCGGGGACGGGACACGCGCAGGTTGGGACTCCTGCCCGTGGGGCTGGGAAACACGGAGGTGGCGCTCAAACAGCTGCCTGCGCAGCCTTGCCGGGCACAGCCCCACATCAGCGTGCCCGCCCGCCCGCCCGGCGTGTGCTGAGGGCCGCAGGGTCGGGCACTGGGCCAGGCAACTGCAGTGCACAGGCAGCCAGCCACGAGCCCTGCCCTCAGGGGCTCACACCCCAGGGGACACATGGGCAGAAAGAGATGCATCGGGACAGGGAGGTCTTGAGAAACCCGTCTCTTACTCTGGAAGAATAAGAGATGCAAACAGATCTAAACATGGGAAGACAGTGGCTGAAATGGCCACCTACACGACAAGTCAGCGTGAGGGTCCAGAGAGGCTGGGGGCGCAGCCTCTTCCCTCCTGCGGGGTGTGACAGGGACCCCGAGCTGCCATTTGAGAAGACAGTGCCTGTGCCACACAGGCCAAGACCTGCATCAGAAGGTCCCTTGGATGCCACAGCCACCAGCCGGGTGCAGGGCCTGGGCCACAGATGCGGCGCAAAGACGTGGCACACGGGCTGCTCCCGCCTGGGCGCTGACTCAGCTGCAGCGTGTGCTTCGGTCACTGCCGCCAGGCCTGCTGAGGTCACCGGGCGTCCCAGGCGAAGAGCTGTGCTCCTGCCCACCGGGGAGAAGCCCAGGGCCCCTCACAGGGCTCCGGCGCAGCACTCCGCAGCAGCCGCAGCTGAGAGGGGCATCGGCAGGGGGTGCAAGACCCAGGCAGCTCCTTCAGAACCAGGGCAGACCCTGCTGCGCCTGGGGAGGCTGGCCTGGGACGGGGATAGGGCAGGTGAGCAGCCAGCGGACAGACGGACGGGCCTTCGGCAGCGGCCAGGGCCCATCGCCCACGTGGACTGGAACCAAAGCTGCACTCCCCTGCAGCCTCCGGCAGGAGGACGAAAAGGGCTCCCATGGTTACCACGCCAAGGAAGACTACTGGGACCACACCAGAGTCACAGGTTTGCCCAGTGAGTTTCTGCCCAAACCCGGATTTTGGGCAAGGGACAGGGAAGGGCGAGTGGTGCGGGCAGAGGCTGCAGGACCCTCCCGGCCACGCCCGCCCCTCTGAACCTGATGGAAGGCAGGGCGGGCGGGGCTCGCACGGGCAGGACCCACCGCCAGCTCTGGGCACCCGACCCCAGGCTCCCAGCTGAGGCCACCTGTGCACGTTCTGGCCGGGGCGCCTGCCCACAGGTAGGGGCACAGACGAGCTCCTCTAGCATCAGCCCTCGGTCACGCGGGGGGTGGCTCCCACCTTCTCGACCTGCTGCTGCCACCTTTGCTCCCAACCATGCTGCTTAAGCACGTAAGGTACCTACCCGTGAGGATGTTTTCAGACGTCACATTGACCTGGACTTCCACCGAGTGCTGGGAGGTGTAGGAGATCTCGGCGCTGACGTGCGCCACCTCGCCGATGCACATGGGCGACAGGAAGTCGGTGCGCTCGACCCGGGCCAGGGCGGCCACGCAGCGCTCCTGCAAGGCCAGGCACAGGTCAGCGGGCGGCGAGCCCCACCCCAGAGATGCCCCCCAAAACTGGCTTGATTTTTTTCCACACATCCCTAAACTTGATACCACAGGAGGTGTAGACACACGCTGTGGGACCCCTCCGGAGACCACTGTGGAGATTCAGAGTGGAGGGACTGCAGGCAGCTTTTCTACAAGAGACATGCATTATCCCACTCACGAGAAGGAGGCGCACCTGGCTGGTGGCTCAGTGGATAAGGCACCGGCCTGGGAACCCACAGGTCGCTGGTTCGATCCCCAGCCAGGGCACATCACCAGGTTGCAAACCAGGTCTCTAGCCGGGTCCATAGCTAGAGGCAGGTGAAAGGCAACCCCACATGGATGTCTCTCTCCCTCCCTTCCCCTCTCTCTGAAAATGATAAATAAAATCTTTTTTTTATAAAGGAGATGCACACATTCTCATACGGAAATCTGGGAACCACAGGAAAGCAGGCAGAGGAGGAGAGCTGCCTCAGCCACTCAGCAGCAACTGTGGCTTCCGTTTTGGGACCTTCCTTTCCAGGCTTTTCCCTGAGAATAAGGGTTTCACAGGGTCATTTGTTCCTTTGCTTTGATCCCCACTTTGCAGTTTTAGTCCTTAAATAACTGCGTAAAAGCTAAATTTATACTTTCATGGTCCGCTTTTCTCGCTCAATAGGAAGAAAAATAACCTGCCCGTGTTAGGACAAGCTCTTATCAATCACTGTTCTTCATTTAAAATGTCCTAGTCTTTGGACCAGGCAACCCATCTCATGACTCAGAATGAAAAAGAGAAAGGCCCCCAGGTCTGCCTCTGGCCCCCAGCCGCGGCCGCCCAGGAGGGCTAGGACACAGGCAGGGAGGACCAGCCCGACAGCCGCAGCCGCAGGGCCTCTGCGGTCCCGGGGGAAGGAGCCCACCCACCGTCTGCTGGAACAGAAGGACTTGCTCACCCTTTGCCACGAGCGGGCGACGCCCCACGGCAACACAGAAAATGCGAGTGGCCAAACAGAGCGGAATATTCTCTTCTAAATTTGGATCGACCTCAACTGTTTGTCAGTCACTCTGCGATGGGCATCCCTTTACTTACATTGTTTCCTGGGTGGAGGGGACCAATGCTTTGACCTTTGTGCCCAGAGCACCTCTCACCGGGACGGCAGTGCCGGGCGTGGCGCCAGCGCCCTCCAGGCCCAGCACCGACTTTCCAGCCGCGCTCGCTGACCGACAGGGAGACACCCTGCGTTGGAGCAGACTGTGCACTCTCAATGCCAGGCAGGGCTCTTAGCCTCTGAGCACATTCTCAGAAAGCAGGCGTCTCCTTTAGGACACTGCCAGCAGCGCGGCTCTGAGGGGGGAGGGCAGCGGGAGCAGGAGACACCCTGTCAGGCCCTGGCCTTTGCAAGGGCTGGGGACAGGAGGCTGGTAGGTGACTGTCAGCACGAGCCCTGCATCAGCACCTGCTGTCACCACAGCACCAACAGCTCTCCCACCTGCACAAGAACCTGGCAAGTTTGCAAGTTCCCTGACCCACCCCAAGCCCACAGGACCTCCACATTCACCCCTGGGGGGCTCTCAGGCCAGGGGTGGGGGCTCTGGGACGGCTCCTGTTCCTCTACATGTCCCATGGCAGGTCTGAGAAAGGGGAAGGTCTGGGTGACTGCACCCACCTCCTCCCCCAGCACATGCTCGCACTCCAGTCACCCACTACGCACACGTCACCCACTAGGCGCACATCACCCACTACACACACACCGGAGGGTTGGGGGCGTGGTAAAGAGGCCGACTTGGAGAGGATTCTCGGGATTACAGCACCACCCGTTGGCAGAGAGCTGGAAAGGCAGCTCAGGCTGGTGGCTGGAAGGAGGGACCAGCCTCCAGGCTACTGGTTCTCCAAGCAGGACACAAAACAGTCACACCTGGTGTCTTCCCTGGAGACGGTTAAATTGAGACATGGACGAACCCCACACATGGGTAACAGGGACATCAGTATCCTGCACGGAAACAGCTATTTTCTCCCAGCTCTGTGTGCCTGAGCTTTTCTGCGGAGACGAAGACACCACCCTTCTTCGCAGCATGTGCAGAGCCGGGGTTTGCACTTGGCACCAGCGCTGGGGGAGCAAGGCAGCGCAGCTGCCCGGGGCCCGGGGCCTGGCTGGAGGAGACGGATGGTGGACACCAGGGCAAAGCCGCGTGGTAGTGGGTATTCTGTATTCTGACGAGGCGGGGGACTTGAGGTGAGGGGCTGGTGGTCTCTCTGGGGAGGGCTCAATGGAGCTGAGAAGGAAAGACCAGGAGTCCAGTGGAGAAGGCAGGGGGGCCTGGGCACCCCTGCAGAGGGAAGAGGTGGGTAGACCCTGGCGGGGAGCTGGAGGCCTGGCTCAGGACGGAGGAGGCAGCAGGACCCCGGGCACGGCTGGCTGGAGGCATGAAGGAGACTCAGCGCAGGCCGGCTCACTTTTTAGTCCACACGTTTCAGGTGGGGTGAATTTCCCACAACGGGTCCTCATGTCCCTTCCCTATCCCGGGAACATGAGAGGAGCGACGTGAGGCAGGGGACACAGATGCTTCTCAGCGCTGTCCTGGGGACACTCGGCACAGCCCAGTTCAGAGCACTCAGGCGGGCACAGGAGGACACGGGACCGCCCGGCGCCTGCCCTCTCCAGGCGGGAGGGCCCCTTGCACGCACCAGGTTCGGTCTTCTGGCTTAAAATACGGACGGCGAGAAGTGTTTACAGGGCAGCCGCTCAGAAGCCTTGTCACACTCTCATGTTATTACGTGACCCTGTGACAAAGTGCTTGCTATGTGGCAGGCAAGGAGGCCAGAGAGGCGGCTGGGCTCCTGGTGACTCCACAGCAGGCCAAGGTGCAGGCAGCACAGGCCGGCACCCAGGGCAACTCTAACTTGGCTGTGAGCTGCTGTTTCCCAGGACCTAGCAGGGCGCAGGGCCTGCCCCCAGCACACTCCATAAAGACTGGTATCATCTGAAAATGTGAAATGTGGACTGATGGACACCAGCCCACCTTCAAGATACAGTGGGCTTGATTTTAGACCACTGAAATAAAGATAGTGCCAATCCTGCTGCTGGTCTTGCCTTCAGTTTACAGAAACCACACCGGCCAAGTGCAATAAAGTAGCTGCTTGTAGGTGCACAGGCTGTGAGGCTCTCTGAGCATCTGCACCCAGGGCCGGGCATGCCCTGCAGCTCACTGCTTGCAAATCAGGAGGGGCAGCCCCCACCTTGGGGAGCTGCCAGCTGCAGCCTGATCAGCTTCTACCCTAAGAGGCACCCTCTTCCGTGTTCCAAAGGTGACTGGCACCGTGTGGCCCATTGGGCAGGGGTTCCCGTAAACCATGGGGCTTTGAGCCAGGACAGCAGTTTTAGAAGTAAAGTGAGAAAGAACAGCGCTGGGCCCTGGGCTCAAATCCTGAGTCTTCTGCTTGCTAGCTCTTGACCTTGGGCAGATGTCCCATATAGGTAATAAGTGGCACCAGCGTGGAGAGGAGAGGAGTGATCTCCCCTTGGCACAGGCAGGAGGGATAAGGCAGGCAAGTGAGTGAATGGGCCCAGAAGCGGCAAGCTCTCACTGCTGTGATTCTTTGAATGTACCAGCCCCGCGCCACTCGAGGCTGCCCTCACGGCAACCCCAGGCCACCCTAGCTAGTGCCAGCTCAGAGAATGCAGTGCAGCATGACCTTTGGAAGCCACCACAGGGACGGCAGGTCAGTACCTGGTGCTTTTGGGCTTATTGGAGGAAGCTTTGCGTCAGGTGGCTGTTCCAGGTGGCATTTCCGACAACCAGCAGATGGCTACTGGGCATTCAGTGTGCCAGGCCTTGATCCAGAGGCGGGGCACCCAGCGAGAACTGGCAGGTGCAAGTCCCCACCCTCAAGAGCCTGCACTCTAGTCGGGGGGAGCTGCCCAAAGATACATGAGCCAAATGCACAGTGTGGGGCACCAGTATGGTGGGAACCACAGTGGGAACAGGGAGGAAGCGTTTGCCAGGAAGACCTGAGTGTTTATGCAGACTGGAAAGAGGTGAGGAGGAGCCTGAGGGAACCTGGGCTTGGAAGAGCACCCCAGCTGGAGGGAAGCGCCAGTGCAAAGGCCCTGGGGCAGGAGAGCCTGTGCAGACGAGCAGGCAAGGCAGGGGCAGGGACTCATATGGACTCAGGTTTGACATGGGAGCCACTCTGAGTGACAGGCTCTGACTTCACAGCTCCAGGCACCCTGACTGCTGCTGAAGCAGATGGGCCTGCACAGCAGGGAGACCTGCAAGGGGCTGGTGGGTAACTGGGGGCGGGGCAGGGGGCAGTGGCTGCTGAACAACAGCTGGTGAGGAGGGCTCAGCTCCAGAAACCGCCAGCAGGAGGTGCCAACAGCACTGGCTGCCAGGGTCTGGGCGAGAGGAGGCACAGAGTTCACAGAAGCGGACACTTTGAGCCTGGATAACTGGGGGCCGCACAGGTGACTCCCCAGTAGGGAGGCTTCAGGAGCAGCCTGGGGGCGGGCCCAGAGGGTCTTTGGGGCCCATCGAGGTCAAGAGGCTGATTAAGCATCCAGGTGAGGCGGGGCCTGGAGACCGAACCTCACAGCTAAACACAATAGAACTTGCAGACGCCTAACCCTGGGACACCCAACCCAGAGTCATAACCAAGCCAACATGTCAGCACAGTCCCTCTCTCACCCCAGGCTCAGTCCAGGGAAAAAGGGAGGAGGGGCCAGGGCTCAAAGCAGGGGTTCAAGGCCTGGTTCCCTGCCCAGACCGACCACCTGCCTTCCCGTGTGGCTTCAAGAAAGTATTCAACCTCTCTATGCCTCAGTTTCCTCATCTGTGCAGTGGGCACAGTGACCAACCTGTGCCCCCAGGAGCATCGTGCAGACTACAGGGACGGACCTCATAGCCTCCCCCACCCCCAGCCCGGGAGCTTTTCCCTCCTAATGCCCACCTAGGGCCCCCACCCCAGCTCAGACCGTCAGACCGTCAGACCCAGGCCCATCCTCCCTGTGGCCACCAGAGGTCGAGCTCTGGATGGCCGTAGAATTCCGAGGACACCGGGATAAATGCAAAGTCCCAGCCAGACAAGGAAGCCCATCCCACAACGCAGGCCCAGCTCAATGCACCTCCGTCCCTCCCTGAGCTGAGCTCCCACACACTCCCTGCGGGTGGCTCCTTGTACGGGCACCTACCTGAGCGCTACACACACACACATGCACACATGCACGCACCTCCCCCAGCACTGGAGACCTGCCTTTTCCCAGCACAGCTGATGGCTACCCAGGGCCTCAGTCACAGAGCCCTGGCTTCCTGCTGGCCCCACGCTGGCAGCTGTGGTGCAAGACAGCCCCCCCCCAGCACCCACAGGGCTGGGGCACATGACAGGCATGCCCTGAGCTGCCCTGAAATCCAAAACCCAGAGCCCTGCACTTGTCCCCAGCAGGGAGGTGCTTTCACAGGTCACCCAGGACAGGGGAGCACTGGGTCCAGGGCAGTCTGGTGTTCCCAACGAAACGCCACCCACACAAGTGTGACTCCGAGAGGTCGGGGTCCGGACTCCAGGAAGGCTGCAGAAGTCCGGCCTCTTTCCGAATGGAGGGGAGGTGCTTCAGGGTGGCAGTTGGCAGACACTCAGCCTAGTCGCTGCTAGTCCTCACCCTCCCTCCTTGCTGAGCTCCCAGCCACACAGCATTGCAAGAGGTCCTGCCCAGAACCCATTGGGCCCCCAAGCTCAGGAGTGGGGGAGGGTCAACTTCTCCATACAAACTCCTTTCCTAACCCGACAGTGGCAGGAGGTCGTGCAGCCAGGGACACCAGACCTCCAGGGCCCAGTGCCCTCCCGGCTCACAGGCAAGCTGGGTGGGCGCCCGGTGCCTACCCCGTTCTGGCTGTTGCAGTGCCGCGTGCTGATGATGGCTCCTGCCTCCTCGATCATCTTCAGAATGGTCCCTCCATGCACGTTGCCGGCCACGTTGGCGTCATCTGGCCTCATGATCCTAGGTAAAGGGGGATAAGCAGCAGATGAAGCCTCTGGAAAAGATGTCACTGTGAGCAGGAACCTGGGAGAGGACAAGGTCCTCCAAAGGGACCAAAGGGACCGACAGCTCCCAGAGAAGGAAGAGAACTTCCCACTCGCTGGGTCAGGGTAGCCCTCCCTCCACATGTCCCACACGGGCCAGGGGTGCAGGGGGACTACACTGGAGTGTCAATGACTCTGGCCAAGTGGAAAGGCAGGAATTGAGACACACAAGTACCTAGAACCCAAAAGACCAACGAGCCTAACTGATGGTGGGTTGCTGAGCACTGGGAAGAGAATGGAAGGAACAGAATCGCTTCTCCTGGAGCTGGGGCCGCTTGGCTCCGGCCACGCCAGGGGAAGCCGGACCAGGCAGACTTAGGCAGACCCCGGAGACTCGTCAGGAAAGAAAGCAAGTGACCCGGTCATTCTAAAAGGGCAGGCGACTTGAGCAGATTCGTCACCCAACAAGAGAGGGCAGGGGCACACATGACACAATGGGTAGCACGGCTGGGCATCAGGGAAACAAAGGAAAACCACAGGACACCCCTCTCCACGCCCAAGGCGGGCCGTAGCCAGCGCTGGCAGGGCGTGGAGGCACCAGAGTCCCCCTCTGTGCAGAAGTCACCCACACCACCCAGGCAGCCCTGAAGACATGGGCCTGAAGGTCTGTGGGAGGAAGAAGAGGGACTCAACCCTGAAGGGGCCAAGGAGAGAGGAGCAAGCCCCTCTCAGCCTCTCGGCCCCACCCAACACTCTCGGCCCTGAGCAGCCGGTCCTGCCCAGCATGGCCTGCAAGCCACCTTGACAGATGTCCCCAGGAGGCAGTGTGGATGTGTCCAGGGCCAGCTGGCCCAGGAGGTGAGGTCTGGGTCCTTAGTTGTACCTCTGTCGTGCCTGCCACATGCCCCTAAGTTAGTCACTGAACCTGCAGGGTCAGCTTCTTCACCTGCATTCATTCTATGAATGCAGAGCTGAATGCAGAGTTAAATGTGCCTTATGCCATCACATCTCCCATGGTCCCCTCTACTCCCTAGATCTAGAAAAGGGCCCCCGCATGGCTGAACTAGGCAGGACCAGCTGAAGGAACCGACCAAGACGCAGCTTAGGGAATAAAGACACAAGTCACAGAACAGGAAAACATATTTATAAAACATATCTGATTTTAAAAAACAAACACAACAAAATCTTATATCCAAAATACACAAAGCCCCGGCTGGTGGCACAGTAAATAAAGCTCCAGCCTGCAAACACAAAGGTCACTGGTTGGATTCCCAGCCAGGGCACATAACCAGGCTGCAAGCCAGGTCTCCAGCCAGGTCCATTGCTGGAGGCAAGTGAAAGGCAACCATACATGGATGTTTCTCTCCCTCTCTGCCTCCCTCCATTCCCCTCTCTCTAAAAGTAACTAAATAAAATCTTTTAAAAAAAAGGAAAAAGAAGGAAGCCCTGGCTGGTGTCACAGTGGATAAGGTGCCAGCCTGCGAACGCCAAGGTCGCTGGTTCGATTCCCAGCCAAGGCAACATAACCAGGTTGCAAGCCAGGTCTCCAGCCAGGTCCGTTGCTGGAGGCAGGGGAAAGGCAACCTTACATCGATGTTTCTATCCCTCTCTCTGAAAAAGAATAATTTTTTTTTTAATATTTAAAAACAACAACAACAACAACTTAGTAACAAGAAAATGCAATATGGAAACGGGCCAGGGCATGCCTGCACCTTTCCCCCCTCCTCCCCCATGGTCCCTACCCTCTCCCTGAGGCGCACCCTCTCCTTGTCCCGCTCTCTTGTCCCCAGGTGCGGTCTCTGCCTGGCCCTTCCAGAAGATCCACGGGCCATTCTTCTGCCTCTGCGGTTTATGCCCTGAGCACACGCAGCCTGGCTCGCTCGGGCTCTCTCTGTGCCTTTCGAAATCAACTGTTGCTCGTGTTGGAGTCTTGGCTCTGAATTCTTTCTTTGCCAAATTCAGGTATTGAGGTTGCTGAACCAAAGTCTGGTAACATTCCGGTGCTGTTTCACCGCTGACGTTACGGTGCCTGATTCAGGTTGTCACGCTGCAGCCATAGCACAGAGGACTACCAGAGGGCCCACCCAGGACCACCGCGGGGACCCAGACCCGCGTCCGCGCTAGGTGCCAGTAGGGGCCCATCACACCCCAACAGTTCCTTGCTCTGAACCAGGTGGACTAGGGTGAGCTTTCCCTGGAGTTCCAGGCCGCCACTTATTTATTTATTTATAAAAGGATTTTATGTATGAATTTTACAGAGAGAGGAAGGGAGAGAGGCAGAGAGGGAGAGAAACATCCATGTATGGTTGCCTTTCACCTGCCCCCAACTACGGACCTGGCTGGAGACCTGGCTTGCAACCTGGGTACGTGCCCTGGCTGGGAATCGAACCATCCACCTTTGGGGTCGCAGGCTGGCACCTTATCCACTGTGCCACAAGCAAAGGCCTCAGACCTCCATATTTTAAGGCACAGGTAGCAAACACAAGGCCCAAGAGCCGAATCCAGCCCTTCGCCTTGTTCTGTCCAGCCCAGCATTGTTTCTACGGAGCTCACTTAACTGTTAAGCAGTTACATTTACAGTCCTGAAATTACAGTTGGCCCTTTGAAGGAAACCACAAGGCTGGGGTGGAAATGGGTTTGACATCCCTGTTCTAAGGTAAAAGGCAGACTTGGAGTTCTTTTTTTCTTAGCAAACCCCTCCAGTGGAGATAAAGGCTAAGGGTTGGGAGAATTTAGGCCAAAGATAAGAGTCGAGATGAAGTAAGGACAAGAGGAGAAAAATCCAGGCTCCTTTTTAACTTTGGCTCTTGTATTGGAATTGCTTTCTTAGAGTCTTAACATAATCTTTTGCTGAATAAATAACAGTCTGAACTTGCTTGGCTGGGAAGGTACCGGGCGCTTCCTCCTTCCAGCTCAGATGGTCTTAGGCACCAGACCTGGGTCCTGGGACTCCAGGCCTCATTTTAGCAAGCAACCACAGTCTCTGCTGGTGTCAGAGACCCCAGGCCCTCAGTAAACATGCTGCACCTGGTGCCGGTGACTGCCAGTGTCCCTCAAAGGTGTCCTCATCTGCAGGTAGGAATTGAATAGCTTCTCTGTTCTCAGAACCAACTCCCACTCCCTTTGCCGCAAGACGCCCTAGACTCAGGAGACGATCAGATGGCTACTGTCCAACCACCAACCTGCTGACTATACAAGGGGGCAGCGAAGCCTGCCCTGTGCTGCTCCCAGATTCCAAGTCTCAGAACTCCTGAAAGCTCACTCTATCCTGACCCTTGCTGCAGCGTCTGCCCCAGCCCAGCGGGTCACATGCTCTAGAAACCAGCTTGTTCAGCATTTGGATGCTGGCCATCTCCGCCTCCTCCAACCCAGAGACCTAACAAAAGGCAGGTATGCTTCGGTGACTGAGGATATTGGTGGGGGTGTATGATCGCACCCTCGGGACATGCAGGAGCCACATGGGAACAGAAAGAAAAAGAAAATGGGCAAAAGAGCTGAAGAGACACTGCCTGGACACGACGCACAGGGAGGAGTCAAGGTGATGGTGGAGCAGGTGGAGGGACAGCCACCTCCCACTGGGACCAGGCAGCGAGTACAGCCAGAGCCCAGGGCAGTCAGCCTGACTCAGCTCCGCAGCCTGGCTGAACGGGGCAGTCTTACAACCGAGGATTTGCAGCAGGAGCTGCACAGAGACTGTTCTAGAGGTGTTTTCTGGCAAACCTGGCTCTGGCAGAGTGGCTGGGCAACGTCCCCAAGCGTGGCGCCGTATCTGCCAGACTTGTCCTGAACCCGGTAAGGTGCTGATATTGGAAAAGGTCCTACACAGCAAGGATTCAAGGGGTCAAGTGACCTTATTCTGCAAACAGCAACATCAAATGGGACTGCCGCTATGCCAAGGACCTGACATTGTACCGGGGCCCTGTTGTGTACCCAGCCTCTTATTTGGGAGCTTACAACACCGTTAGGAGCTGATAACCCAAAGCAAATAAAGCCCCACTTCCTGTTTCCTCTCTGGCTGCTGTGGAACGCCTCTCAGCCCTGGGGCACAGGACCCAGCTAGGACCTTTGGCACGGAGTGCTGAAGCGGACCAGCAGTGTGAAGGCACTCCGACGGCCAGGGAAGCCGTACCAGGATGAGGTGCCCGGTGCATTTTTCCGGCGTGCCTTCTCCAGCAGCCTCGGTGGCACAGGGGTGCTGCCGTGTTGGTGTTGAAGGATAAAATTAAAGAGTCCCTTCATGTTGGTATTGGAGGTAGTTCATCGGAGCTTAAATCAAGAAATTTGTACATTTAACTGGGGATGCAACCCGCAACCTAGGTGTGTGCCCTGACTGAGAATCACACCTGCAACCTTTTGGTGACGATGCTCCAACCAACTGAACTACAACAGTCAGGGGTCAAATGTACTTTAATGAGACATTTTATTTATAACTAGCATCTCATATTTGTTAGTGTAAAATTTTTTTCTAATTTTGTGATGAAAAACTAAATGTATAATGTTAAAAACATAAGAAATGAAAATACGTTCTTTTAAAATATCATTCTTAGCCCTGGCTGGTGGCACAGTGGATAAGGCACTGGCCTATGAACCCCAAAGGTTGCTGGTTCGATTCCCAGCCAGGGCACATAACCAGGTTGCAAGCCAGGTCTCCAGCCAGGTCCGTAGCTGGAGGCAGGTGAAAGGCAACCATACATGAGTGTTCTCTCCCTCTCTGCCTCTCTCCCTTCTCCTCTCTCTGAAAATAATAAGTAAAATCTTTTTTAAAATTATTACAAGACAAATTTTAAATAATAAAATAAATAAAATCTTAAAAAAAAAAAAAAGGACAAACAAGGGAAGTGAAAAACAGGCAACAGGCCTGAACAGATATTTCTCCAAACATGTACAAATGGCCCTTAAGCTCCCCAAAAAGATGCTCAACATCATTAGTCATCAGGGAAATACAAACCAAAACCACACTGAGATACCACGTCCCACCCACTGATATGGCGGGAATCAAAAAGACAGATAATAACAAGTGTTGGTGAAAATGGGGAGAAACTGGAAGGCTCCTAGGCTGCTGGTAGGAACGTGAACTAAAAAGTGCAGCCACTTGAGAAAATAGCCTGGCAGTTCCTCAAAAGGTTAAAATTAAACAGAGATGTGGATGAAAAAACAGGGATCTACAAAAAGTAACCTAATCATACATTTTTTAATGTCTTTTTTTTTTTAAAGATTTTATTTCATTATTTTTTAGAAAGAGGGGAAGGGAGAGAGGCAGAGAGGGAGAGAGACATCAACATATGGTTGCGTTTCACCTGCCTCCAGCCACAGACCTGACTGGAGACCTGGTTTGCAACCTGGTTATGTGCCCTGGCTGGGAATCGAACCAGCGACCTTTGGGTTCGCATGCCGGCGCCTTATCCACTGTGCTATCAGCCAGGGCACATACATTTTTTTTTTTTAAGATTAAAAAATATATATATTTCCAGAGAGAGAGAGGAAGGGAGAGGAGCAGAGACGGGGAGAAACATCAATATATGGTTGCCTTTCACCTGCCTCCGGCCACAGACCCGGCTAGAGACCTGGCTTGCAACCTGGTTATGTGCCCTGGCTGCGGAATCGAACCAGCGACCTTTGGGTTCACAGGCTGGCACCTTATCCACTGTGCCACCAGCCAGGGCTGATCATAAAATTTTTATGTGGTCCTGGCTAGTGGCTCAGTGGCTAGGCACCGGCCTGTGAACCCAAAGGTCGCTGGTTCCATTCACAACCAGGGCACATAACCAGGTTGCAAGCCAGGTTGCAAGCCAGGTCTGTAGCTGGAGGCAGGTGAAAGCCGGGCCATACATTGATGTTTCTCTCCCTTTCTTCTTCCCGCTCTGCCCCTCTGTCTGAAAAATAATGAATAAAAACATCTTAAATTTAAAAAAAAATTTTTTTTAAATGTGAGCATAAAAATGTCTGGCTGTGCAGATCATGGTGGGTGGTCAGCCTCAGGCCCATAATTTCCTTAGAGAAAGGTTTTCAGCCAGCCCTGTCCATTGTTCTTGTGCATCTAGGGAACAAACCGTTGGAATTTCTGCTCATCGTTTTTAGGGAAAGCGTGTTGTTCTACTTACTCAAGCATCACGGTTTGATGATTGCATGTACCCTATGCACCTTGGAAAATTTTGTATTGGTTATTTTTAGGGATAAAGAGAGAGAAACATCAGCATGCTGTTCTACTTACTCATGCATTGTTGATGACTCTATGTGCTCTGACCAGGTGGCCTGCAGCCCTGGTGTAGTGGTAGGACACTCCAACCACTGAACTCCCCAGCCAGGCCTAGGTTAGCACACCTTTGGAATGTCAGAAGTAATACCCCAGGAGGAGGGTAATAACCCTCAAGAGAGCACATAATCTTGTTAACTGTCCTGTAATCTGATCCATGTGTTGCTTTCTACCTGTTCCATGTAATCTTCCACCGGCTCCTTAATTTCAAATTCATAAAACAAGCTGTAAAACTGTTCGCCCTGGCTGGTGTGGCTCAGTTGGTTGGGTGCTGTCCCACAAAGTGAAAGGTCACCGGTTCAAGTCCCACTCTGGGCACATAACTGGGCCGTGGATTCCAGTGGAGGAGCAAACAAGAAGCCCCTGATCGATGTATCGCTCACACGTCGATGTTTGTCTCCCTCTCTTTCTCCCTCTCTTCCCCTTGCTCTAAAAGGTAAATGAAATGCTGAAAAACAATACTTTTTTATATTTTTTTAAATTAAAACAATATTTTTTTAAAAGAAAGAAACTGTACAACTGTCATTCTAAAGGGCATTTGAGATCTTACTCCCCAACATATTTCATCAGTTTGGCTCAGATAAACTCATAAAAATTCTCTACAGTTTATTTAATTTTTTAAAAGATTAAAAAAACTTATTATCTTCAGAGAGAGGGGAAGGGAGAGAGGCAGAGAGGGAAAGAGACATCCATGTATGGTTGCCTTTCACCTGCCTCCAGCCACAGACCTGGCTGGAGACCTGGCCTGCAACCTGGTTGTTATGTGCCCTGGCTGGGGAATCGAACCTGTGACCTTTGGGTTCGCAGGCCAGCGCCTGACCCACTGAGCCACCAGTGAGGGGTCTCTACAATTTAGATGGTTCATCTTGACACAGCATGCCCCTATGACACAGCAATTTCATTCCTGTGTAAACTGTCTATAGTGGGTTTTTTTTTTTCCTTTTTTCTTATACCAACCAAGTCTCTAAGCCTCCACTATCAGCTGGACAAACCATAACTCCATGCAGTTTTGATCTGAGGAGCCCAGAGTTAGCTCGGACCCTGCCTGGGACACCCCTCTCAGCCCCAGAGCACAGCACCGCGGTGGGCACAGCAACATCCCTGTCATCCTACCTTTCTAAGTCCATGAGTCTGGATGCGCTCCCAGCAGCCGGAACAGCAGCCCACCATCTCCACGGTGGCCCCAAGCAGCTCCTGGGTCCCAGACCCTCCCTCAGGCGGGGGAGCCAGAGGCGGCAGACAGCCCAGGCCAGCAGCCACATCCTGCCTGGCTGGTGCTGGCAGGGGTGCTCCCCACACGGCCTCCCATCAGGAGCCGCCCCACTGGGCTCCCGGGCAGGCCTCCCCCAGACGCGACCTCCAGCCAGCCCAGTCAGGCGAGGAGGACTCCAGGACCCGCACCGGCTGGAGTCTCCGCCAGTCCCTCTCAAACACAAGCCAGAGACAAAGCCGGCAGCAAGGCGGGTCCAAGGGTGAGGAGGGAACGGAGGGCGTGCACAGCGCCACCCACTTTCCCCAGCCAGGCCCAGGCAGGCTCCACTGTGAGGCCAGGGTATCGCAGGCACATGCCCGAGGGTTTCACTGCAGAGGCCTCCCTTCAGAGGCCCACCCTCCCGGCACCTTTGTCCAGAGATCATGGCTGATTTCAAGCGCTGCCCATTCCAGGCACCTGCTTCTTCTCTTCCCACACTCGAGTGCCTACTCAGTCACGGCAGAGTCGGGCACAGCCCCGGCTCCCACGCAAGCCGCAGGGCTCGCTGCCTGGTGCCCCGTGCCAGCCCCCAGGACCTCACTGTGCGACCCGGGTGTGCTAGGTAACCTCCAGTCCTGTGAGTGGTGAGCGCCCAAGTGTCCTGATGGGATGGCTGAAGGGCATCCTGGCAAAGGCAAGCAGCACAGAGGTGGACCCAGCCAAGGGGCTGGTGTCTGACAGGCTGAGGCAGCAGGAAGCAGCAGGCGTCTGAGTTGGAGGAGGACACCCCTGGGCTACAGAGCATCCCACAGCAGGTGCCCCAGGACCGGGTGGCAGGCACTGGCACTGGGTGCCCAGTCAGCAGGCAGGCGGAAGAAAGGAGACACACCCACAGTCCCCACCTCAGACAGTGGCCGTCGGGCTGCGGTGGGAACTGAGGCAGAAAATGGAAACGGCTCCCCAAACCCCACCCAACAGCTTCAAACCATCCACTCTGGTTCCTCTCGGTCCCCACCAGCTCCCCCACTCCACACGACATCACAGCTTGGCATCCATAAATATCTCAGCCTTCCCTCTAAAAGATGAAGACTCCCTTTAGAAACAGAACCAGAAGACAATTATCCCACCTAAAATATAATACGAAGCCTTTAATATCACTAACCATCAAGGGACTATTCAAATTCCCCCAAGTACCTCATAAAGGCTTTTAAATCTGCATTTTTAAAAAATATTTTATTCATTATTTTCAGAGAGAGAGGCAGAGAGGGAGAGAGACACCCATGTATGGTTGCCTTTCACCTGCCTCCAGCTACAGACCTGGCTGGAGACTTGGCTTGCAACCTGGTTATGTGCCCTGGCTGGAAATCGAACCAGTGACCTTTGGGTTCACAGGCCGGCGCCTTATCCACTGTGCCACCAGCCAGGGCTCATTTGTTTTTAATATGTTATTTATTATTTCCAGAGAGGGGATAGGAGAGAGGCAGAGAGGGAGAGACGCATTCCATGTATGGTTTCCTTTCACCTGACTCCAGCCACGGACCTGGCTGGAAATCTGGCTTGCAACCTGGTTATGTGCCCTGCCTGGGGAATCGAACCAGCAACCTTTGGGTTTGCAGGCCGGTGCCTTATCTACTGTGCTACCAGCCAGGGCTGAAATATGCATTTTGAGGAGGGGAAGAATATAAGGTGACTAAATGGTAATTTAAAAAATACAATAAACATTAAAAAAAATCAGCCCTGGCTGGTGGCTCAATGGATAAGGCGCTGGCCTGCGAACCCAAAGGTTGCTGGTTCGATTCCCAGCCAGGGCACATAATTAGGTTGCCAGCCAGGTCTCTAGCCAGGTCCGTAGCTGGAGGCAGGTAAAAGGCAACCATACATGGATGTTTCTCTCCCTCCCTGCCTCTCTCCCTACCCATCTCTCTAAAAATTGATAAATAAAATCTTTAAAAAAAAAAATCAAATCAAATCTGCATTTTTGTTGACTTCCTACTGAAGTATAATGTGCATGCAGAAAATCCATATTTGTAACAAGCTTCCTCAGTTATTCAACTGCAAGTATCCAAGGGTCAAGGGTAGAGTGGCCAGGGAGGGTGACCATATAATTTACCCACCTCCCCAGGACACCTCTGAGAGTGAAAGAAAGAGCCAGTGGACAGGAGGTGTACAGTGTGGTCACCCTGGCTCGGAGCCCAGGAGAAGCCCCACCGCCAGGGGGAAGCAACCTTCCACCAGACTGAAACAGGGCAGCCGGAAAGGTGCAGCGGCCAAGCGTGAGGCCAAGGTCTCCAGGGTGACCGGGAGACTGGCCAGCGGGTGAACACAGCCTCCCAAGCACGGGACTGCGCTGCAAAGACGGAGCCTCACCCAGGCCACATCCCAGCCTGAAGGGAGCTGGCACGGTGCATCATTTTATGGAATGTTCCAGAATACTAGCTCCAAAAGCGGTTTCTGTAAATCTGGTTGTGCATTTTCATTAATTCCACTGTAAACCCAAAGACAGGCCCCAGGGGGGGATATTTGCACCCCATAATGTGCAAAATGCGGGCCCGTTGCCCTAATGCCTGCTGGCACATCTGCTCGATGCCGGGCACTTTCCTGCACACTCAGGGCACAGCAGCCCCTCACCTCACGAAGAATCCCAGCAGGTGTGCACCTAAAAGCACGCAAGCGCAAGATGACTTTCGGACCCCACACACCTACCACGAGGCCCCGCTCCACCAGCGCAGACGGCAGGGAGCTGACTGCAGTCCCCGGCAGCCACTGAGTCTCGGGAACCCTTTGTCCCTAGACCTATAGGAATTTAGGTTTTTAAGTTCTTCTCCGGACTGCACTGTCCTAGAAGGGGGCCACCGGACCCGGGGTGCTAGGCGTTCACATTTAGATAACATTTAAATGAATGCAGCTAAGAATTCAGTTTCACAGTGTCTGGCCCCACTTCAAGCACTCACTGGCTCCAAGCTACGGGCCACCCCAGTGGGTGGCGCAGACAAGGAGCTCAGTGTGGGGAGTTCCAGGGCAGCCCCCAGCTTGGCCCTCCACCCCCACCCTCAGACACGCCCTCAGCTTCATCGGGATGAACTCACGCTGTGACTGAGCCGGATGACAGTGCAACCCGGGCGAGAGCAGGAGGACTGGACACCAGGTGACCTGGCAGGTACAACCCTCTAGCTGCCTTCAGAGGCAGTTTCCTCACCCCGTGTTAACCTCCCAGACCCCATTTTCCCCACTGTGAAAGGCCAGGGCTGGGCTTGCGGCCTCTGCGGGCCCTTCCGGGCCCCGTATTCCGAGTTCGACCAGGAAAAAGGGAATTCTCTAACAAAATTCATTAACATTACTCCAAATAAACCAAAGGAAAAATGCTCTTCGGAGACTTGAATTGCAGGCCCCAAACCTGCCTCCGCAGGGCTGGATCAACAAGAGGAAACAGTGCCACACAGTGGCCGGGCCATCCAAAGCCGCGGCTCGGGGAGAAATGGGCTCCCTTTGTGAGCTCACCTTTCTAGACGCGGGGCCCTGTGCCAAAGGCGTTCATCCTCGCAGCGGCCTGAGAAGGGCACTGTTACTATCCCGATTCACAGATAGGACTGAGGCCCGGCAAGGTTAAGGAACACGCCTTCTAGAGCCAGAGCCGGGATTGGAACCCAGGCCACCGGCCCCCTGAGCCTGTGTCCCACTTTGACACAAAAAGACCTTTCACGGACCCATAGCATACCACCATCCTGCCAGGCACACGTGTACTTTCTGTTAACACTCAGAACACCCCATGATGAAATGAGGGCACAGAAGGGTCAGGCAGCCAAGGGGCCAGTGAGTGAATTCACAAACAGGCCTGGGACTGCGAAGCTGGCGCTACACGCTGCCCTCACCAACCTTCACAGCCCCGACCCCTTCAGCACCTGCTTCCGAACCCGAAGCCTGTGGCCGGTCTTCATTGCCTAGGACGGTGGGATTTGGGTAACCTCTCCCTGCTGAACTGTGAAACCTCGTAAGGCAAGAACCAAATGTTCCAGGTCCCTGACCCTTTCTCAGAGCACTTTGCTCCTTGGAGGTGTCCGATGAAACCTGCTAAATTCATGGGCTTGGCTGGCCTAGGCCAGGAGGCTCCTCTTTCAACACAGGTATCAGCTCAGATGTCCTTAAAGGGCTCCCCACGCTGATGTGTCCACTCTCCCCACGGGCCAGGGTTACTCCGGGACAAATCCTGGTGACCACGGCACTCATCAGTCCTTCCCTCTGGCAGTGGCCCTGGCATCTGAGGCTCACCTCGGCAGGTGCCCTGCCCAAGGTTCCCACAGCCGGCAGACACTCAGAGATAGTAATGTGCAGTTGTGCATACGCCCGAGACACCCAGAAAGCATGGTGGGTAAGCAGGTTCACGTGGTGTACACACGGAAGTATCTAAAGCTCCCCAAAAATCTGTCACCTGTTAGAAGCTGGAGGGGATTTTGTGATTATTTTTAAAATTAAACTTATTGGGGTAACATTGGTTAATACCATTACATCAACTTAAAAAGGTTTTTTTTTCTTTTACATTTGCTGTTTATTCTTTTGTTAAGTTAAATTTACTGGGGTAAATTAACAACATGTAAATCTCAAGTGAGAAGATGGTTTTGAAAAAAGACAGTACAAATAGACCGGCTGTTCATCATCCTGATGAAGTCAATAAAAGGCCAGCCTTCCACGGGTAGCCGGAAATCAGTACCTCCCCTTTCAGGGGAAGCGCAGTTCAAAGACAGAAGGCCTGGTAGCACCTGCCCTCGGGCTCTCATGGCTGGATGACCTCACAGAGGCACTGGGTCTCCCAACTGGTTTCCTTCTCCACCCAGATGGTGGTGGAGATTCCTGCCTCCTTCCCAGGGAAGGTAGGCCAACCAAGTGACAGGAGAGATACACATGCCCTTTGCAAAGGACGAACCTCAAGGTCACCCAGCCAATAGGAGGTAGAGCCTGATCCAAGGACCTGATTCCAGGCCTATTTGTCTGCAACCATCAGTTACTACTTTTTGCCCCAGGAATGCGGAGTGGGTGGAGCCAAGATAAACACACAGCCGATAAGCAAGCCAAGAGAGCAAGGTTTCCCCAAAGATTTCCTCTCCCAAGAAACCCAAAACTGACCTTGAGGTCAACAATGAACCTGGACTACGCCAGAGGACAGGGTGGCGTCAGGTGGCCCCATGGATCCAGCCCTGACTCCTTCAACACCCACAGGGAAGTAATTTGGCTTGGACCCAAGGTCAGAGAAATAGCCAATGTCCACATTTGCAGAACCGCACCGGAAACAGGAAGCTGGAGCCGGTTTCCCTCTTGGGGATGTCTGAAGCAGGACAGGCTGGGATCCAGGCCCCACCTTCGGGCCCGCACAGCCCGCCGTCAAACACCAGCACGCCTGCTTCGGATTCTGCCCCAGGGATTAACCTGGAGGCTGCCCTCTCCATCCTCCTGTGGGCAATGAGCCACTCCCGGTCTCCCTCTACTGAGTCCCCAGGGAGGAAGGCAGGGTGGTCCGCTGAGGACCACCATGTGCCCCCTTTGTGTACGAAGCTTCCAGGCTCAATGGGTCATTCCCTCTTGCAATCAGTAAACTGTCAGAGCGAAGGGGCATTTTCTGCTCCTCCGATTCGTTCTGGCTCCCCTCAAACACACAGCGGGTGGCCTAAGTGGGACCTGACATCTGCAGCCCCCGCCCACGAGGGCAAACGGACGCCGACCGGAGGGCTGGTCACCCGCGCCCCACTTCTCGGGAGATCCGCTTGGCTTCGCACCACCGCCCAGAGAAGGACCCTGAATTAGGGGCTCTGTGGGGTGGGAGCTGGGGCCCCGGCGAACTCGGGCACGGGCGGGGCGGGGCGCGGGGGCTTCCCTCCGACCCCCACCCGGAAAAGGCGTCGCGCTCATCGTCGCGCAAACGGCCTGCGTGACCGCGGCGCCGCCCCCAGGATGCGCCAGGGGCCGTGGGCAGGCGCGCCGGGAGGCTGCCGGCTCTGCCGCGCCCCAGCCGCACCCGGCAGCCGCCGGGGTCCGCGGTGGGGTGTGCCCGGCGGGGTCCTGCGGCGGCGGCGGGCCGGGACGGGTGGGGAGGCGCACGGAGGTTGCCGGCGGCCGCCCGGGCGGTGCCGCGCACCCATCTTACCGGCAGATCTGGATGGGGGAAGAGGTACCCGCGGCGGGGCCGGACATGCTGGCGGCGGCGGCGTGGGCGGCAGCGACCGAAGGGGAGGGCAGGTGTCGGGCAGGCCCGGCGCGTAATGAATGAGCCCGGCAGGCTCCTTGGAGGGGGAGAGCGGGGCGGGGCCCGCATCCTCGAGGCCGGGCTTGCGCGCCGGCAGCGAATCAGACGCGGCCTCCCGCGCAGGTCCCGCCCCACGCGCCTCCCGGGGCGTCTTGGGCGGCGGGAGCTCGCTGCCGGGTCCCGCTTCCAGAAGGTTCCGGGCTGTTGGGCAGCGCCCGCGGTGGGGTCGGCTGGGCCTGGCTCGCCCCGTGCTGGGCGGTCTCACTGTACGCGCGCCGGGCGGGCGAGGCCGGGCGCCGAGGCCCCGCGCTGCGGCGCGACCGAAAGGCCTGCGGAGCGTGTGCCGCGGTCTCGCCCACCTCGCCGTCTAAAAGGCGCCCCCAGAGGAAGTTGGAGGCGGTTTCCTGTCAACGAGCGCGCAGGGCCCAGCGCGGTGCGGGTTGTGCAGGGGGCACGTGGGGGCACCAAATGGAAAGCCAGGATCCGCCGCCGCCCCCAGGGCCCCTGCAGCAGCGGCGGCGGCACAAAGATGCGGTATTGGGCTGGGGAGAACCAAGGATGGGGCGGGCGGTCCACGCAGCTCGCTGCGAACACGCCAGGGGGAGCTAGAGACCACGCCAGCGTGTCCCGGATATTATTTATTATCGCATCCCGATTCTGCAAGGATAAGATGGTGCTGCGGGATTAACCACTCGTGTGTGATTACCAGTTGTCCAAGAGGTTCCCTCGATCCAAGGATGGTGGAAAATTGGGGCGGGTGGGGGGGTGCGGTCCTTCAGCAAAAACTTCACGAGTGGTTTTGACTAAAGTGCTGATGGGTTTCCATGATCTCGGCTCCTCACCGTCTCTCGCCTTCCCATTGTAGTTTTTTTCTACTTTTCAAACTACGGGGCCGTCTCTGTTCCTCTTTCAGCAAAACTTCTCAAACAGACCTGTTTATACATACAGCCCTTCCTCTTCGCTCCTCTCATTCTCTTCAGAACCCTTCTGGGTTTTGGCTCCGCTGTCCAATTCCTTCTAAGTGGCTAAAGCCTATTGTGCATATCAGAGCCATCTTCCCTGACTCTCGCTGTCATACCACTCTTCCCGGAACATTTATTGTTTGCCGTACAAGATCCTGCACATACCTGTTTTTCTGGCTACTCTGCTCTGCCTTCTCTGCTGGTGCCTCAGGGAACTTGAGGGAAGCAGTAGTGCTTGGACTCAGGGTGTCACTCTGTCCCATGACTTTAAATTTCATCTATTCAGTAACTGCCACATACCTGTGGCCCAGACCTCTCCCCTAAATCCCGACTCCTGCTCCTGTCAGAGAGCCACGGCTCATTCAGGTGGTGTGCAGGCATCTCATGCTCACTGAGCCCTCACACTCCCCAGAATTTGTTCCTCTCAGTCTTCCCGGCTCAGAAAGTTACAAGCTGACCTCCGGGTCATCCTTGATGCCCCTCTTTCTCTCACAGCCTTCACCCAACCCATCAGCAAACCCTGCTGGTTCTGCATTCAATGTAAGCTGGAAAGGGGTCACTTCTCCCTGTGGTACCAGGAATGGGTCCACCCTGGTACGTGAGGGCCAGACCTCTACATGTCTGGCCTTACCTACCACTGTCTCCCTTAAGTCACTGAGCTACAGCCCCTCTGACCCCCCTGATACTCCTTGAATATAGTAGGACCACCCTTCCCCAGGGGCCCACATGTCCCACCCCTTCACACCCTCAATTCTTTACTCTAAAAAGAATAATTCAGCCCTGGCACAGTCGGTAGGCGCCAGCCTGCAAACCCAAAGGTTGCTGGTTCAATTCCCAGCCAGGGCACATAACCAGGTTGCAAGCCAGGTCTCCAGCCAGGTCCCTAGCTGGAGGCAGGTGAAAGGCAACCATACATGGATGTTTCTCTCTCTCTCTGCCTCTCCCTCTTTCCATTCCCCCCTCTCTAAAAATAATAAATAAAATCTTTTAAAAAATAAGAAAATAAAGACCCCCTGATTGGCAAACATTTACTAAGGTAAAAAAAAAAAAAAAAAAAAGTCATTTAAATAACTTCCAATATTTATGAAAGAAACTGTTGGCACTGGTAACCTTTGGGGAAAAATACGAGGGGGTGAGAGCCCTACTTCATCTGTGTAAGTTTTTGTACTGTTGCTTTCTAATTACTCACCTGTTACTTCTTCATGTCCATATAGAATATCAAATGTGGAGCAATAGTGGGACAAGAAATTGCCGAAACTTCTTGGAAAATAGCTAAAAAAGTTACACAAAGTGAAAGTAGCCACATCCTTTACCCAGCAATTCCCCTTCTCGGTATATGAGTGCACCCTGATATGAGTTGGAGGGGTTCACGGCAACACTAACACCTGCACCTTACATGCCCCTCAACAGGATTCCGGACCAGTACACTGGAGTATCCTCATCGGTGGAGGACCAAATAGTGTGACTTCAGTTACATACAACAAGGAAGGACCCCAATGTTTAGGAAAAAAGGATCCAGCCACAAAAAGATCCGATGCTCCGCTTACGCCATTATCAAAAGACAGGGGAGAAGGAATGCTGGCGGGGATGTGGAAGCAGGGAACCCTCGGAGGCTGTTGGCAGCAATGCTGCAGCCACTGTAGAAAACAGCAGGGCAGATCCTCAAAAAGTAACCAGTAGAATTACCCTATGACTCATCAGCCCCACTTTGAAAGGAAACAAAACCCCAAACCGTTATCTCAAAGAGAGATCTGTACTCTCATGTTCATTGTGGCTTTATCTGCAGTAGCTAAGGGATGGCCCTGGCCAGGTAGCTAAGTGGGTTAGAGCATTTTTTCTGATACAACAGGGTGCAGGTTCAATCCCCAATCAGGGCAAATATAAGAATCGACCAACGAGTGTGTAAATAAGTGAAACAACACACCAATGTTTCCCTTCCTCTCCCTCAAAATAAAAAAAAAAAAAAAAATAGCCAAGGAGTGAAAACAACTTAAGTGTCCATCAGCAAATAAATGGGTCAAGAAGATGTGAGCTCCACAGTCAGCCCTCTGTTTCCATGGGTTCCATGTCCGTGGGTTCCATGTCTGTGGACAGAGCAGGCTGACTGAGGCACTTGAGCCTCCATGGATTGTGGTACCCATGGGCATCCCTGAAATCAATCCCCTGTGGGCACAGAGGGATGACCACAGATGTACATTCATATAACGGAATATTATTCTGTTTTAAAGAGAACATCCTGTCATTTGTGATGACTTGGGTGAACCTGGAGGGCATCATGCTAAGTGAAATGAGCCAGACAAAGACAGATACCTGTGTGGCCTGTGCTCAGCTCTGTTCATCTGTGCCTTTGTTCCCTTATCGGGGAGGAGAACAATAGTATTTGTCCCTTTGGGTATGTGTTGCCAGGACCAGAGGTTGGGAACAGTAGGGGGAGGTGGGAAGAAGGAACAAACTTTCAGCTATAAGATGAGGTCTGAGGACCTAATATAGAACATAATGACTCTAATTGATAACACTGCATAGTACAATAGAAATGTGCTAAAGACAGTGCACTCTTGCCTTTCCCGTGTCTCCTGTCATTCCCCTCAGCGGACGACCCCTAAGTTCTAAGCTCTAAGGGCTCATCTGCCTCTGGACCTTGTTTCCTGAGCCTTCGCAAGCCAGTGGCCTCACTTCTGCTACCTCTGAAACTTTCTGAATAAGCTTTCTCTTATAATTTGAAAAAAAGAAAAAGAAAAGTACTAAGAATACATAATTCTATCTGTTAGGAAAACATATGTAGATGTGGTAAAACTGTAGACGAACACCAAGGAGCCCTAACTGGTGTTGCTCCGTGGGTTGAACACCATCTGGTGAACTGAAGGGTTGCAGGTTCGATTCCCAGTCAGGGCACATACCTGGGTTGTGGGCCGGGTCCCTGGTCGGGGGCGTGCATGAGGCAACCACCTATCGATGTTTCTCTTTTTCCTTCCCTTCCCTGCTCTCTGAAAATAAATAAATAATGAAAGGAAAGAAAAGGCCATCATTATTTTTAAAAACTGGGTCCGTCTCAAAGAAAGGGTGAGTTGCTGCAGGGGGAGGAAGAGGGAGTACGGCTTCCTCCCAGGACCTGGCAGATGCTTTTTCAGGCTGCAGATATGTGGCCCATGCATTTTATCTCTGTTAAAAGTTACAACTTGAAAAATGAATGGATCTGGGAAGAGGGATTATGGGCTTTCTTTTTCTTTATGATTTGAAGGAAGCGTGAGCCTAGTGGCTCTGGGCGTAGATGGTGCAGGGAAGGAAATTCATGGCCCCGGTGTAAAGCCCTACCAGCTTTACAGCTTTGAGCAAGTCACCCACCCCGTCGGTGCCCAGTTGCTCCAGCGGTAACATCGGCACAGGGTGGTGAAACAGGCAGGTAGAGACGAGAAGCAGCAAGCATTCTAAAAGGTGACCTCCCAGTATACTTAATGCCATTAAACATAAGAAATATCTTTTTTTTTAGCCCTGGCTGGTAGCACAGTGGATAAAGCACCGGCATGCGAACCCAAAGGTCACTGATTCAATTCCCAGCCAGGGCACATAACCAGGTTGCAAGCCAGGTCCATGGCTGGAGGCAGGTGAAAGGCAACCATACATGGATGTCTCTCTCCCTCTCTGCCTGTCTCCCTTCCCCTCTCTCTGAAAATAATAAAACCTTAAAATATATATATATAATTTAAAAAATATTTTAAAGTATTTTATTTATTTTTAGAGAGAGGGGAAGGTAGGAAGAAAGAAAGCAACATCAATGTGTGGTTGCCTCTTGCACGCCCCTCCACTGGGGACCTGGCCTGAAACCTAGGCCTGTGCCCTGACTGGGGATCAAACTGGTGACACAGGCCAGAGCTCAGCCCACTGAGTTCCACCAACCAGGGCAGAAGTATCCTTTCTTCAATGGAAGATTTGGTTCCTACGTACCCTTGCATTTAAAACTCAGAGCTATGGCCCTGGCTGGTAGCACAGTGGACAAGGTGCCGGCCTGCAAGCCCAAAGGTTGCAGGTTCGATTCCCCAGCCAGGGCACATAACCAGGTTGCAAACCAGGTCTCCAGTCAGGTCTGTGGCTAGAGGCAGGTGAAACACAACCATACATTGATGTCTCTCTCCCTCTCTGCTTCTCTCCCTTCCCCTCTTTCTAAAAATAATGAAATAAAATCTTTAAAAAAAATAAAAATAAAAAAATAAAACTCAGAGCTATGAAAGAGGGGAAGCCTCATGAACACAGAACACGTGCCCCTCGAACTGCACACCACTCAGGGGGTCCCTGTCCTCCTGACGCACACCTGGGCCAGGGCGGGGAGGTGCAGGGAGCGGACCCGCAGTGCACCCTAGGGAAGGGCTCCCGGAAGCTGCTGCTGATCGCTTCCTTCATGTGGCAGGGCAGGGCCCCCAAGTATAGCTTCCAGCAAGCCTGTGTCCACGAGCCCTGCAGAAGTCACCCCTTGGGGCGGCTCCACAGGCTGCCTGAGGCAGGAGACCTCCTGGGGCGACATGGAGAGGAGCTGAGGCAGGAGGGCGCCAGTCAGAGTCGGGCAGCACGGCGCAGGCTGGGTGCAGGGGTACCTCCCTCCCGCAGGGGCCTCAATCCCAGGTGTGCAGCTAGATCAGCTCTTCCTCATCTGTGTTCTGCTCCTCCAGCCTGGAAAAGCGGCCGGACAGCAGGATCTGCCCCGCTGGGCTTTGGCAGGGGTAAATCAGGGGATTTGGACCAGTGCCTGGCTCGGGGAAGGGCAGTGTGAAGTAAGCTTCAGGAACCCGCTCTGGGGGAAGCCCAGCTGCCTGGGCTCGAGCTGCAGGGATGGCGTGGCCAGGAGCACGCAGATCACGTGAGCTGGGATCCAGGGAGAAGCCACCAGGCACTTCAAGCAGGGATTCATACTAGTGGCGCGGGAGGCTAGAAGCAGAGGGAGACACGTCTCACCCGCCAACCCAGCAGTCTGGGTCTGGTCTGATAATACCTGGTCTGGGCCAGGTATTCCAGCGTCACAGGAAACACTGGTAGCCCAGGAGGAGGAAAATCCTCGGAATTCTGGGTATTGTTTCCACCACCTGGGGAGAAAAACCTTCGAGACAGTTTCCATGCCAAGGCCCCATCCAGCCTAAAGGAAGAAGCCCATGAATGTGATGGACCAGCCGTCCCTGGATTACGCACCAGGTTTGGACGGTGGAGGACGCAAGAAAGAGAGAAGAGACACAGTTGAGGTTGGGAGGCTCGCCCAAGCCCGAGTCCCGTGTATTAGTCACACTCAGCTTCTATGCAGAGATCACTGGTACCTGCTTAACTGAAACCAGGAAGCTAAGCTACCCGCAGGGAACAAGGCATAGCACACTCTCTGCTTTCCGTGCTTCATGGGCTACGGGGTAAACACACCGGGCTGACTCCCTATACACGGTGTCCGTTCCAAGTCCACCTGGCACCAGGGCTGGCCTTGCCAAACACCCGTTTCTGCCAGCTGGGCCTTGCCAAGCAGACTAGCCGTCCCTAACACATGAACACCTTTAGGCGTTGATGCCCCAGGTCTGGAAGCTGGCACCCCCCTTTCGGTAAGCTCCTTCCTCTCTCATCCCGCCAACTGTCCATACGAGTGCTCAGAACAAAGGACTTGCTCTGTCTCGGTGCCCTTGGCCCTCGGGGTCCCAGCCTCTGGTCACACCAGGGCAAGCCTGCCACCCTGGCCTTCAGCCACACTTGTTTCCACTCCTCCATTCATGAATACACTTAGCGTGCTCGCTAATAGGCTCACTGGTCCATCATTCTTCACTGCCTTGGCGACAGGAACCAGGGTTTCACCGATAACACTCGAGGACACTGTCTGTTCTCCAGGGCCCACCCTGTCTGCCCTGGGCACCAGGGATGGAACGCAGCCAGTGGAGGGACCTGGCCCCTCTGTTCATACAGCCTGTTTCTTTCCATGTTAACAAGACTTAGTCGTTTTACTCAGTGTTTGTGTTTTCCTTGTAGGAGATGCCGGACGCTTCCTAAATTGAAGGGACAAGACCCAGTCTCTTGCCTGCAGGAAACTCATGAAAAGTCGGAAGTTGTAGTGCTTGGTTTCCAAAGCAACCATGAGCATGTCAAGGAGGCTGCATAGAGGATGGACCCCGGGACTTCATGTGTACCCTGCTCCAAGCACCTTTAAAGGTCACCCCCAGCCCTGGCTGGTGGCACAGCGGATAAGTCTGCGAACCCAGGGGTTACTGGTTCAATTCCCAGCCAGGGCACATAACCAGGTTGCAAGCCAGGTCTCCAGCCAGGTCCGTAGCTGGAGGCAGATGAAAGGCAACCATACATGGATGTCTCTCTCCCTCCCTGCCTCTCTCCCTTCCCCTCTCTCTACAAATAATAAATAAAATCTTTTTTAAAAATAAAAATAAGTAAAAGCCAGCCCTGGAGCTCTGACCCCAGAATGAATTACTCCAAGGAAACCTAAAACCAATCAATGACCTATTTGAAAGCCGGACCCAAGAGGGGCAAGCTAAGAACAAATGGGCTGTTCTATGGAGAAGGAAACACCCTTGGGTTTAGAATAGACATAGATTCTTTTCACAAAGAAACACTTACCAATCACCTCTTTGACTTCCAGTAGGTGAAGCTTTATGCCTAGAATTATCGCCATGGCCACAGGCCTGCACATTAGTGGGTTGGTCAGATTCTCAAGACACCCTGACTTGGGAGGTTTCCACTTCCCTTGTGGGTGCCGAGCGCCTGGCTCTGAGCCTCGGACCACGGAGCTCCACCTAGGGGCTGAGTGATTTCCTGTAGGTGCTGTCCCTTCCCCCAGGCCCCAGCGTGGGCTCCTGCCTCCGCAAGATGCTGCTAAAAATAAGCATGAACTTCCCCTGGTTCACATTTATACTGGGAGTCCCATGATGACAACAAAAGCCACACAGACTCAGATCATCCTACTTTGCTCACACATATGATAATAAAAAACAGAGGGATCATGATGTTTCTCAGTTCTGGAGAAAAATGACGGTGGTGTCAGGCACCAAGTAGTTGCTGCCTGGAGAGGCCGAGAGCCCTTCTTTGCGAGAGGTGCTTCAGGCCAGCTCTTCGCAAACGACTGCGCTGTGGGGTGCACTGGCCCAGGCGGGAGGTGGTTGACATCGGCCCAGAGCAAGGACAGGTTCCCACCCCAGCTCCTGCCCAGCTGCAGCGCTGGGGGAAACCACCAACGTTCAATGTTCATCTGAACGCTCAATCTCTCAGGAAACAGAACCGCTTCTCTTCTGCATCAGTCCAGTCACCCAGGGGGACCTGATATCAGTGACGAATGTCCTGAAGAGGGGTCATAGCTGATCACGGGGAAGGGGGAGGGATCTGAAGCTGTACACTGTGAACCCCGCTTTTCCGGCTGTGTGGCCTTAGCAAGTTCCTTGACTCCTCTGTGCTACCCTACTTTTCTCCTACTTTCTGGTAGTATTGATCAAGTCTTCTGTAGCCTTATTGATAGTGTTGCTGGGGGACTCAAATGTTGGAAAATTTTAGTTTCAGGTAACAGCGAATAAAGCTCTTGTTTCAGGAACTGGAGGAGTGACCCACCTGACTCCAGGCGACCATAAACAGCTCCACCTTTGCGCCTCAGGAGGACCACAGCCATTAAGATGGTATCTGAGCCACTGTGCTCCAGGGTGAGAGGACCTCCACCCAGGGCACAGGGGAAAGAATGCTGCAGCTTTTCCTGATTAACTTTTCCCCTGAATTCCAAACTCCTTACCTACACTGTTCCGCCCAGGGCACAGGTGAAAGAATGCTGCAGCTTTTCCTGATTAACTTTTCCCCTGAATTCCAAACTCCTTACCTACACTGTTCCACCCAGGACA
This sequence comes from Noctilio leporinus, assembly GCA_004026585.1. NCBI lineage: Eukaryota > Metazoa > Chordata > Mammalia > Chiroptera > Noctilionidae > Noctilio > Noctilio leporinus. The sequence goes on along the minus strand of PVIW01003206.1, from coordinate 38,576 downwards.
CAGGTGAAAGAATGCTGCTGGCTTTCACCTGATTAACGTTTTTCCCTGAATGCTAAACCTTTTACCTACACTTTTCTTCTCCTTATAAAAAGGGTCCATTTATAATGGTGTTTAAGATGGTCCCTGAGGGTGCAAACCTGCCTTGTCAGATCACAGACCGTCTGAAAAAAGTGCCCATGAAGATTTAATCCCTATCTCTGCTGGTGGGTGACAGCCAGCATGAACACAGGCTCTTTCACATTGTTTTTCTACTTGCTTTTTAATTATTCTGATGGGAGTGTTGAAATCCCAATCTGTAACAGTGGATATAACTATTTCTTTCAGTTGTCAGTTGTTGCTCTATTATTTTTAGAGAGAGGGAAAAGGAGAGAGAGGGAGAGAGACATCCATGTATGGTTGCCTTTCACCTGTCTCCAGCCATGGACCTGGCTGGAGACCTGGCTTGCAACCTGGTTATGTGCCCTGGCTGGGAATCGAACCAGCGACCTTGGAGTTCGCAGGCCAGCACCTTATCCACTGTGCCACCAGCCAGGGCACTTTGTATATTTTGAAGGCAAATTGTTAACAACCAGCAACTAGGGTCCTGCTGCCTGCCGCCACCCTCCAGCCAAAATTCCAGAGGCAAAGATTGGTGACAAAAGAAAGGAATCTTGCCCTGGCTGGTGGCACAGTGGATAGGAACTGGCCTGCGAACCCAAAGGTTGCTGGTTCAATTCCCAGCCAGGGCACAGAACCAGGTTGCAAGCCAGGTCTCCAGCCAGGTCCATAGCTGGAAGCAGGTGAAAGGCAACCATACATTGGTGTCTCTCTCCCTCTCTGCCTTTCTCTCCCTTCCCCTCTTTCTAAAAAAATAATAATAATAAATAAAATCTTTAAAAAAAGAGAGAGAAAGAAAGGAATCTTCACCACCACCACCAAAAAAAAAAAAAAAAAAAAAGGAATTTTTATTCAAAAACAATCATTAGGCCTATCAGTCACAGGTTTAGTTACTTAGGCCTATCAGTGAAGGCTAAATTCTAACACCTGGGGTCTCCTATCATTCCCTCTGGTTTTAGTTATTTTAATCCTTTTTTCTTTCCACTAATTAAAAAAAATTTTTTTTTTAATTTATCTTTAGAGAGAGGACAAGGAAGAGAAACATGTGTGGCTGCCTCTCGCACGCCCCCAAGTGAGGACCCAGCCTGCAACCCAGGCCTGTGTCCTGACTGGGAACCGAACCAGAGACTCTCATGATGGCACTCAATCCACCGGGCCACACCAACCAGGGCTAGTTATTTCATTTCTATAGGGTTAGCTTATGAACCAAAACGACATAAGATGCAAAAGCGACATAGTTCTGGAAGAAGGGCAGGCTTCTACCTCAGGGCCTGTCCCCTGTAAGGCACCCAGAGAATAAACCTGCCACCCTCTGCCGGCCAGTCAGGTCCTGGGCTGTGCCCGGAGTTCCTTCCCATCGAAAATGCCACCTGTTGGGAAGTGCAGGCCGCTGCAGCACCGTCACCAGGCATCCTGGAGGAAGGAGAGCCGGAGATGGAGCCCAAACAGCTCCTGAGCCACAGTGCCTGTCCCTTTTTTGTTTCCATTGGCGCTGGGGGCTTCAGCTTCCCAGCCAATCCCATCCTAGACTGCTTTCTGTTGCCTTGGCAACCTCCTCTTATGTCCCCTCCCCCCTCAGTGATCTTAATCAGACCTCTCTGTATCAGGATTACTCAGCACAAGTGCAATTAGCATTTTTGCGTCTTCTTGAGGAAGTGACTCTTGTATCATTACGAAATGTTCCACTTTATTATTGAAAATATTTCATGTTTGAAAGCTATTTGTTATTATTAATGTGGCTATTCCAACTTTTTCTGATCAGGGTTAAATTTTTTTTAACCAATTCGGGTTCTCTAGAGAAACAGAACCAGTAGGACATAGATATATGGAAGACAGAAACATTATGAGATTATGAGGAATTAGCTGCCATGATGATCATGGAGGTTGAGATGCCCACAACCTACTCTCTGGAACATGTAAGATCCAGGAAGGCGATGGGTGGTGTGGCTCCACCCAAGTCCAAGAGCCTGGGAGCCTGGGAGCCCGTGATGAAACCCCCACCCACACCAGGGAGGGCCGCCAGCTTTACTGAGCCCCACTGACTCAAATGCCAGGACACACCCTCCCAGACACATCCGGAAGGACTGTTTAGCTCGGGCACCCCGTGCCAGTCAAGTTGACACATGTTTGGTTTTTTTCTCTTTCTTCTTTCATACCTTATTGGTCTGGTTACTGAGGCTTGACCATTCCTACTCATTGACTTTTAGTTTCCAACTTTTCTTCTCCATTATCACCCCAGTTAGAGTCTCATGGCCTCATCCCAGACTCTCCAAAACCACTGTATCCAAATCCAAACATTATAATGACCGAAAAACAAGAAGTGGCTCCAGCAGATGGAAGAAGTGGGCCCCACAGGAAGAAATACATAGAGTATGTTTCTTGTAGAACTGTGGAGGGTAGGGGCTTCATTCTTATGCAGTCTGACAATCTCTGCCTCTTAGAGGACTTAAACCATTTAGACCTAATAAAATGACCGGTATGCTTGGGTTTAAAATATTTTATTTATTTATCTTAGAGAGAAGGGGAGGCAGAGGGAAAGAGAGGGAGAGACATATTGATCGATTGCCTCTCACATGCACTCCAACTGGGGTGGGAACCTGGCGCACAACCCAAGCGTGGCCTAGACTGGGAATCAAACAAGCAACCCTTTGGTTTGCAGGCTGGTGCTCAATCCACTGAGCCACACCAGCCAGGGCTTTAAAAAATAAATGTTGGCTCTGGCTGGTGGTTCAGTGAAAAGGCGCCGGCCTGCGAACGCAAAGGTCATTGGTTTGATTCCCAGCCAGGGCACGTAACCAGGTTACAAACCAGGTCTCCAGCCAGGTGAAAGGCAACCATACATTGATTCTCTCCCTCTCTGCCTCCCTCCCTGCCCTTGTCTCTAAAAAAATTAATAAAATAAGAAATGTTAAATTTTGGAATGGGAGGATAATTAGCCTCAATCAAATTAAGAGTATATATATTAATGCTCGTATGTTGCTAAAGTTATTCCATGACTACCAAATTGTTGTGTTTTTTTCTTTTAAGTGTAGACTTTGAAACTGCCCCCAGCCAAGATAGAAGTCAGAAGAGCCTGACCCCCAGCGTGTGAAAACAGAGGCAGCTGCTAACAGGTGTGCGCAACTAGGCTATTGACGCCGACACCGGGAGTCCGCCCCCTGGCGGCGGGACCTGGGAGTGTGTATTTCACGAGTTGCTCACAGTGTGAAAAAGGAAATTGCCATAAATGATGGCGATGTGTAAATCTATACCTCCTCCTCTGTAGCTGGTAGTGAAGGGATGCAGAGACTGGCAGGCCTTTATCTGTGGCTATCTGAGCAGATTCAGAGTCCATCCGAGACAGGTGGATTTGCCATGAGGCTGGTTCGGAGCCAGGAAGGTCCGCTGCAGAGTGATCTGGGAGCAGAAGGGAGGCTGGGTTGTCACCAGGAAGCATTTTTGTGTAAGTGGGTCTGGTAAATTGCCTAAAGAGAGCCCAGAACACCAGTCTGCAAACACGCCTGGTTGGATATCGCTTATTATATTTTTGTTCTGAATATTCATCTTCATACTAAGTCTATGTTCGTTATTTAAAAAAGATTTTATTCATTATTTTTAGAGAGAAGGGAAGGGAGGAAGAAAGGGAGAGAAGCATCACTGTATGGTTGCCTTTAACTGCCTCCAGCTACAGACCTGGCTGGAGACCTGGCTGGAGGCCTGGCTTGCAACCTGGTCATGTGCCCTGGCTGGGAATCGAACCAACGACCTTTGAGTTCACAGGCCAGCGCCTTTCCACTGAGCTACCAGCCAGGGCTCTACGTTCATTGTTTTATATTAGTTTTCTTACAGAGGACCTAAAAATGTAGTCCTCACAAAACCTGGACCTGCCTCTGATTCCTGGGGTCTAGAATGAGTCCTTGTTCTTTGAGGAGTTTGTCCTGGACTGCCTTAGGTTTATTTGTTTTAAGCTATCTTCTCATATTATTATTATCATTTTATTTTTTAGAGAGAGGGGAAGGGAGGAAGGATGGGAAAGCATCATCAGTCGGATGCCTCTCATACGCACCCTGACTGGGAAGTGACCCCACGCCCAGGTACGTGCCCTGACCAGGAATCAAACCAGGGACCCAGGGACCTTTTGCTTTGCGGGACATGCCCAACCAACTGAGCCACATCGCTCAGGGCTCCCTTAGGTGTTGAACATGCTGAACACCAACAGGGGGCCCACCGTTCACAATAGAACCAGCAGGGGTCACGTACTTCGCTTGGGGTCTCCTTCCTTAACCCCTCTTTCACAAGTAAAATCCTTGTGAAACAAGTAGGGACTCCACCCAGCCCCAGCCCTGCTCTCTGCTGCCCCCCAGTGGACCTCTGGTGATAAGACACCACACGTACACAGGGCGTTACCCCCCACCCACCCCCGCCCCGCGTGCCTTTCTCACGCTCCTGAAACTTTTCAAAGCTTTAATCCTGCTGCTTAAAGCGCCTGGGGCTTTACCAGGCCCTCTCAAAACCCAGAGCGAAACTGGTTGCACTCTGGGAACCCTCAGTAGGTGGCTGCCTTCTCCCCCACATTGCATGCCTGGGCTGCTCTCTGCAGGGCAGGCACCTGGATGTGCAGGGACACACGCAGCCCAGACACAGGGCCACACCATCAGGGGCCCAGACAAGAAGTAAAGCCAAGGAAATAACACCCTCAGGTGGCTCACTGTTTTGTTTAAAAAAAAAAAAAAAGATTTTAATTATTTACTTTTAGAAAGAGGGGAAGGGAGGAAGAGGGGAAGAGAAACATCAATGTGTGGTTGCCTCTCAGGCACCCCCCACTGGGGACCTGACCTGCAACCCAGGCATGTGCCCTGACTGGGAACACAGCAGCGAGGGCTGGTGTAGTTTTAGAAGTAAATCTGACCCTGGCTGGTGTAGCTCAGTGGATGGAGCATGGGCCTGCAAACCAAATGGTTTGATTCCCAGTCAGGGCACATGCCTGGGCTGCAGGCCAGGTTCCCAGTTGGGGGCATGTAAGAGGCAACTATACATTGACATTTCTCTCCCTCTTTCTTTCTCCCTCCCTTCCCTTCTCTCTAAAAATAAATAAAATTTAAAAAAAATTATTTATTATTTTCAGAGAGAAGGGAAGGGAGAGAGGCAGAGAGGGAGAGAGACATCCATGTATGGTTGCCTTTCACCTGCCTTCAGCTACGGACCTGGCTGGAGACCTGGCTTGTAGCCTGGTTATGTTGCCCCGGCTGGGAATCGAACCAGCGACCTTTGGGTTCGCAGGCCGGCGCCTTATTAAAATCATTTTTTTAAACTAAATCTGGCCTTGATGGTTGGAGTAGGAGGTGACTGCACATGATGGGGAAGGGTGCCTCTATCCCACCATGGGCTCTGAAGTGGTCACCCCAAAGCAGGAGGGGGCAGGTTCTGCAGAACCCCAGGTTTTCCTAGACTGTGTTCATTTGGCTCCTGTTCCAGATGAACCCGTAGGAGATTCAGCCACTGAGTCTGGCGGAACAGAGCGGTTTATAAATGTTTATTAGAGATCTCCTTGGCAACCTACCCTTTATCCTCAGATTTGACCTCTGTGAGTAATTGCCGGGACCAGGCAGACGGGTGGGGCCTGGCTCCAGCCTAAGTCTCCCAGACAGCTCAGCACCCTGATTATCATGGGTCACTGAGTCATTCCACCTACTGCTTTCTGAGAAACTCAGGGCCCTTTCCTGCAATCAAGCATGATAACCAGACCAAGTCAGTCACTGGGCCTAGCAGACAGGGCGTCCCAGGAGCTGGCCCTGTGGCAGGATGTGAGCCTTGTTAAGTATCGTGAAAACTCCCATGTGAGGCAGCCCCCCTCTCACACAGAAAAGGCCCTATGCTCACCGTGGGCATCGGACAGGGCCCCGGGAATACCAGGGCAGCTGTCGGGAGGAGGGAGGTGTCAGCAGGTGCCTGTGGAGGAGGACATTGGCGTCCCTGTTTCGCAAGCCCATTCTGAGTGCCAGCCCAGGCCTCTGGGCAGCTCTTGCACATCCCGCTGGGAAGCTGGTGCCTGGAGCCCAGAACCTCCGGGGCCGGGGCCTCCCTCAGCTTCCTGTCTGAGCAGGCTGGCTGCCCAGCTCAGGTGCCTGGGAAGGCCAGACCCTGTGAGTCATTGGCCCATTGCCTGCCTCCTGCCTGACACTGGCATTGGACCTTGGTTGAGGTCAGGTCACTGAGGGTCAGAGGGCTGGGAGCCCAGGGGCCTCGGGCTGGTCTGTCCTTACAAAACTTAAACCTGTGTTGAAAGTTCCTAGCAGGACAAGCAGCCATGCACTGCTTGCTGGATATGCACTCCTGAACCCCAGGAGGGGAGTCCAGCTCACGTGGGGGTGTGGGCTGAGGGGTTACCTGCCCCTCCCCCTCCCCTTGGCCCTGGCTGCTCAGCTGAGAATCCCCAGGAACAGGGAGGCAAGCAGAAACTGCCTTCTCTGCTCCCCATGCCCCCCCATTTTTGTCCTCCTCGCGGGACAGGCCTGGCGGCACAATATTCAAAGGGGTCCAAAGGGCGCCCAGGGTTTGGTACATCAGGGTCTGGTCACATCACCCATTCGTTAGTCCACAGTGTTTATTAAGCACCCACTGTGCAGCCAGTGCCTGAGGACAGCCGTGTACTCAGTCCCAGCTCTGTCCTCAGGGAGCTTACAGTCCAGCCAGCAGGGCCCAGAGAGGAGGGTAGGACAGGACACCTCTCTGGGGGCTCACCCTGTTGTCTTAGCAATGACACCCAGCTATCATGTCATGCCATCTGAATAGGTGCCCAGGTCATCATGGGTTTAGTGATGCACACCCCCACACCAACTGTCTTCGTGCCCCTGTGCCCTGGTTCCTCCCACAGGCTGTTGAATTAGGCACCGGGCGGGGGGGGGGGGGCAGGGTCTCCCACCTTCTCCAGGATGCTCAGTGAATCCTCGTGAAACGGTGGGAACACAACCAGCAGAGGAGCTCCCGCCTGTCTTGGGCACCCACTCCTGGGATCCATGGGCCCCTCCTTTGCCTTCAGAAGCTCTTCTGACTTCCACGGTGGAGAAAGAAAAGTCTTCAGAGCAAGTTGCTTCCAGCAACCCATCCTGAAGAGCAGCGGGGAGCAGTTCGCAAGAGAAAATGAGGAAAGGTGTTTCCTGGTCCTTCACCTGGTGTCACTCCTGCCGCTCCACAATGTGGACCTGGTTCACCTCCCATGGACACAGCACTCGGCTCTGTGCTGAGCTTCCTTGAGGTCACGTGGCTTTCCCTCTTATCCCTGCTTCCTCACATCTGGCATGTATTCCAGATTAAATTAACGCGTGGGGAAAGAATCGTCCCCAAGAGCACCTAGTGAAGCCTGCACCCCTAACAGCACAGAGCCCTGGCGGCACCCAGTCACCCTGATTGCAGGCTTTGGACAGGAGCGCCCGGGAGCACCTGGCCTGCAGGGCCCCTCCAGTCATTGCTTGTGTCTGCCCAGAGCTTCCCAGCAGAGCTGACCAGGAGGCAGGCCCAGGAAGAGCCGGAAGGGCAATGCCCAGTCAGAGCAGATGCCTGCAGCTGGCTCAGGTGAGCTCCTGGCCCAGCCTTTGGCTGGCGCCAGTGATGGGACAGGTGTGTACTGGCTGCCTGGGTGGCTGGGACTGGCCCAGGCCTAGAGCCACTTCCACCGGTAGAGTTGGGGGGGGGGGGGCTTCCTCCTCCCCTGCAGCCACCTGCCCCCTCTCCTTCAGCCCAGACACTCTCAAGGTGGGGGTGAGGCAGGGCCTCTCCCCTTATTTCCTCCCTGGCTTTCAGTCTGCCACAGCTCCAGCCGGGCTGCGGGTGCCGGGCTGATCCCTCCGTGGGAACAGCAGTTGCCAAGAGTTTCCTCAGTCCCTCTGTCCCCAGGGGCAGTCAGCAGGATCGTGGACCAGCCGGGGGCTACCAGGGCCGCCAGAGGCTGGGGCTGCGGGGAGGTGCAGGCGGGGAGGGCCCGGGGGCAGGCGGCGGGGAGGGCGGGGGCGGGCTGCCGGAGTGCGGGGCGGCGCCCGCGGCCCTGCGCCGCAGGTGTTCCAGCAGGCGAGCGCTCAGGGCGGGCTCCAGGGCGCGGCAGGCGGGCAGCACGCGGGTCAGGCGCGCCAGGCAGGCGCGGTAGCCCTCCAGGTAGCTGTCGGAGGGAGCTGCGGACAGAGAGGCGCGAGAGGCTCGGAACGGGGCGCAGGGTGAGGCTGGAGTGGGGCTCAGGGCTGGGGCGGGGTCACTCACCGGGCGCGGCCTCCAGGCAGGAGGACGGAGGCAGCTCCTGCAGGAAGCGCACCGTCATTTCCAGGATGTCCGCCTTCTCCAGCTTCGAGGAGCTGGAGCTCTGCGACAGGCCACCGGGGAGAGTGACAGAGAAACGGACAATCAAGACAGATCTCCGGCAGGCTGCCTGAGCACCGAGCTCTGCCGGGAACTAGGTGCCGCGCGCGCCGGGCACCGTGGAGGGCGGGCTGGGCCTTGGGCGCTGTGCACAGCCTCCTGGCCGTTTCTGTGCCTCCCGCCCTGCTCGCTCCGCGCCCCCGGGCCCCACCTCGGCGCCCCAGTGCCCGGCGCTCACCTCCCTGCCCAGCAGCGGCAGGATGATTTCCTGGAGCTGCCGCAGGCTCTCGTTGATACGCGCGCGGCGGCGTTTCTCCAGCAAAGGCTTCAGGCTCTGCGGGCGGGCGCAGAGGCGCGGTTACGCGGGTGACAGCCTTCGCCCCCAGCCCCAGGTCCCCGGTCCCCGGCCCCCGCCTCCTACCTTCCTCAGCTCCGCGGGGTCCCCCGCCCTCCGAGGCAGCCCCATGCTCGACGGGCAAGCGGTACCGCCACGGGGCCGGCTCGTGGGAGACTTGCGCCGGTTCCTACGTGGAACGGAGACCGAGACTTGGAAAAAGAGCTCCGGGAGAGCGCCCCGCCCGCCGCCCGGCTTTAAGGAGGCGGTGGCTCCCGCCCCGCCCCGTCCGGCCCTGCAGAGTCAGGTTGCCCGCGGGTCCCACCTCCTGCTTTTGTTCCGGCCCCAGGGGGAGGGAGAGGGAGACAGGAGTGTGGGTGGGTCTCACTCCAGCCCTTTGCGTCCCATCTGCGGCGGGTCGCAGCCGAGGCGCGCCCTCCACCAGCTCCTGCAGGTGTGTGTGTGGGCGTCACCGCCCCCATAGCGGCCCGACCCGCGGGCAGGAGGCGCAGGGGTGAGGCCTCGCCTCGCCCTGACTGATGCTCTTCCGTGTCCAGCACCGCCCTTTTCATTCCTTCCGTCCAAGCCTGTCCTCTGAGCCCGTCCTAGCTCCAGGCAGCAGACCCTGGGGCAGCAGGACCCCCAAGCGGGGCACTTGGGGTGCTTCCATGCAGGTTTCTGCTACCAGAAGAAACTCGTCCCACCAGCCGCTCTGAGGACAGAGGGTCAGAGCAGGAGGTAGGGGACCCGGAGAAGGGTCTCCATTCGATCATGTCCTGGCCGCTGGGAACTGGCCGAGGAGAGACGAGGCCCGGGTCGCTGGACTGCCCTGCGGGACGCTTGGGCCTCCATGGAATTCCCTGGTGACTCTTGGACTTAGGGATCATCTGGTTCCCTGCCCTCGGTTTTGAACGGGGAAACTGAGGCCCAGAGAAGCCCAAGCAACCCAGGAGCCCTAAGAGCTCATTTTCATTTCAACTGGCACCAGCTCCGTTCCCACCCGCGGGACAGGCGGAGTTCACGTGACCAGCAGGGCGCAGCGGTCCGGGGTGCCGTCTCGGGCCCCAGCGGCCTCCGCCCGCCCCCTCTCCGCGTGGCGGTTGCTGCAGCGAGCTAGCTGGGCGTCCCCCGCCCATCTGTTCGGGGCCTCCCGCCCCCCAAGCGGCTGGCGGGGCAACGGCCACCTGGAGATCCCGACTGCGGGGCGGAGAAGGGTGGACCCAGGCAGCCAGGCCTGGAGGAGGCACCCTGGGGCCGAGCCAAAGCAGGCGCTGTCCAGGGTGCTGGACAGCATGCTTCCCTCCCCCCTGCCTCCTCCCACCCCACCCTCCCCTACTCCCTCAGGGCCCCTTCCACCGCCTGTCGCGTGTGTTCCCACCAAACCGCAGCCCTGGCTCCCGGCTGCTCGCCCCAAGTCCTCCTGCCGAGTGGACCAGCGTGCGCGTCAGAAAACCAGCCTGGGAGAGAGGGAGCGGGCCACTGGTCCTTGTCCGGCACGCAGAGCTGCCACTTACGGGGCACACAGTGTGTGCCAAACGCAGGGCCAAGCGCCTTTTGCCTCTCACCTCCAGGAATCCCCATAACAGTCCTCATTATGAGAGTAAATCGTACATTTGGTCCTGCAGGGCCTGGGGGTGCCTCCATCCCTGCCCCCTTGCATCTTTGAGCCCAGATACCTAGGAGGACTCAGAAAAGGACTAAGGACTGTGTGGATCACTCACTGATGTCCTACATGTCACCCTGCCACACTAGCTCTGTGCCCACAAGTCCACCCTGCACCAGCCTCTACATCCTTGACTGGAGTCCCTATACTTGTTCCTGGGAGTAGGGGCTGGGGAGGAAGGTTTCCAAGGAGCACCCCTTCCATGCTCGTGGACCACCATTTGAAGACCTGGGTTTGGGGGGGCCAACTCCCTTTTCAGCACCAGTAAGCCCAGATTTTTAGTCTCTACTCCATTCTCCCATTGCTGTGACGGACTGTAACCAGGTACCTCACTCTTGCTTCCCACCAAAGGACTCTGGGCTTGGCTGGTTACCTGGAGGAAGGAGTCTCGTAACCTGAGGTACATAGGCCAGTCAGCTGAGTGTGATGGCAGGGTGTGCGGGTTCAGGCCTTAGGGAACTTGGGGCCACCTAGGGTACAGTGGAGACACACTCCACCCCTGGTCCCCACCCTTGGGTGCAGGGAGAGGATGGGCAGATGGACTGAGCCCAGCAAAGGAATGAGAGGGGGCCTCCTGGGGCAGGGAACCCCCAAGCTGACATCTGGAGGGTGAGAGGCCGTGGGTGCCACAAGCAGAGGGCACTTCAGGTGCAGAGGAAAGGTGCAGCAGCTGCAGCCAGAGCGAGCTCTACCCCTTTCCATTTGTGTCACCTCAGGCAAGATACATTAGAGCAAACAAACAAACAAAAGCAGACCTCCAGGGGCCTCAGTCTCCCTAACTGTAACATTGGGATGGTGGTTGCACCTCTCACAGCACCGCACGGTAAGTGGCAGGGTGCCCACAAATGTGTTCTTGCTGGTGGTGGGGACCCAGTGGAACGGGAGGAACCCACAGAGGACAGAGAAGGCCTGGATCTCAGCCCAGGTCTGCGTGGTGTCCTCAGTGGAGTCTGAGAAGAGCATCAGCAAGGATGGGCGCTCACAGGTGACTTCGTTGGAGACGTCCCTAGTGGTGGGGGAGGGGTTCAGGGCCTCTTGGTTTGCCCAATGCCACAGTAGCCACCCACCACCTGGACCTGGCTCCCAAAATGGCAAAACCATGTGATAGATAGATGAGGGTGTCCAGGGCCAGGGAGTCACCTGGGGAGCGAAGGAAATGAATTGCAGGATATGATTTTAACCTTGGAAGAGGCACAGGGAGGGGTGCCCAGGACAAGTCATTTCAGCCCTGTCCCTGCATCACTCCTGCCACTCTTGGACCTCAGGGTGTGCCTGCCGCTAAGTGCACAGGAGAAGGGCAGCTCCAGGGGGCATCAAGAATCAGACCAAGCCCTGATTGGTAGCTCAATTGATAGAACCTGCGAACCCAAAGGTCGCTGGTTCGATTCCCAGCCAGGGCACATAACCAGGTTGCAAGCCAGGTCTCCAGCCAGACCCGTAGCTGGAGGCAGGTGAAAGGCAACCAACCACACACTGGTGTCTCTCTCCCTCTCTGCCTCTCTCCCTTCTCCTCTCTAAAAATAATGAATCAAATCTTAAATTAAAAAAAGGAATCGGACCAAATGCGCACGTTGCCAGGATAAGACTCCTCCCTCCCCTTGTCCGCAAACCAGAGTGGCCACAGGTCCCACGGACGGAGTCCGTGCTAGTCTGGCCAGCCAAGCCCCTGGAAGCCCACCCCAACACAGCCGAGGGGGCACAGACGCTCCGGCGTGCGGGCCTCCTCGCCGCTCCGAAGCCGCCGCATGCAGCGCCACCACGTGGGGGACCCGGGGAATGGTATCCGTGGCCGCCCCAGCAAGCGGCCCGGGTCCTACTGTCCCTGGGAGCGGCCCCTGTGCATTTCCGCGCTGCCCCCGTGCCGGCTGGCCACATGCTGGGTGGAGCAGTCCAAGGCCAGGTTCCTTGGGGCTCCAGTGAGCGGTGGGGGTGCGGTGGAAGGCAGGGTACAGACTGTTTCCGAGGCACAGGATGTGCTGCTGCCCTGGGATGGCCAAGCAGCCCCCGCGTCCCGGCCGCCGGCTCCTCCTGCGTCTGGACGCGCTGCCTCCCTCCAGCTCCCAGCGGGGGCTCCTGGCCGTGCCGGCGGGGTGGTTCGGCCCACGTGCGCCTCCCTGGTCCCTTTTGGCAGCCCAGTCCCTCAAGTTCACGGTTAAACAGCCCCCACCCCAGACAGCAGCTCTGGGTGCTCCCTGAACCCCCACCCTAGATCCAGAGCCCTCCGCCCCCTCCGTCCGCTGGCGGCTCCGGGAGCGGTTTCGCGGTCTGTCGGGGCTCAGGAGGGCTGAGGGCCCCGCGCCAGTCGCAACACTGGGACCTGAACCCCAGAGCCCCGAGTTAGCCTGCTCCTGCCCAGGGCCTCCGCGCTTGCGGTCCCCTGACCGGAAAACCCCTTTTACCACCCAAAACCCAGCCCAGGACACTTCCTCAGATGGACCTTTCGGAGTCAAGTCCCTGGCCAGCTGTCTCCTAGGGACGGGCGTCCAGCCGAGGGGCGGGGCGCAGCGCAGGCTGGGCGGGCTGGAGGTGGCGCGGGGGGCGGGCCGAGACTTAAGTGCGGTGCCGCCGGGCCCTGGCCCAGAGCGGAGCGGAGGCGGAGCGGAGGGAGCGAGGCTGTGCGAACCTGCAGCCGCTCCGCCTCCCAGCCCGCAGAGCTTCGACGGCCGCGCCGCGGGTCTCCCGGTGTCCAAGGCCAGGCGCATGGCGCACGGGGGATCGCACTGAGCGGGGGTCGCGGCGCCGCGGGCGGCACGATGGCCCTGGAGCAGGCGCTGCAGGCGGCGCGGCAGGGCGATCTGGCCGTGCTGGAGTCCCTGCACGCTGCCGGCCAGCTGGGGCCCTCGCTGCGCGACCAGCTGGATGCGCTGCCGGTGCACCACGCGGCCCGCGCCGGCAAGCTGCACTGTCTGCGCTTCCTGGTGGAGGAGGCCGCCCTGCCCGCCACCGCCCAAGCGCGGAACGGCGCGACCCCGGCGCACGACGCCGCTGCCACCGGTCACCTCGCCTGCCTGCAGTGGCTGCTCTCACAGGGCGGCTGCGGAGTGCAGGTGGGTCCTCGTCCCTCCCTGGCCCCGAGAGGCCTCCTCCCTAAGAGAGTGCTGGTCTGGAGCCCCCCGGGGCTCAAGAGTGGGTGGGGTTGAGCCCCTCGCAAACGAACCTACTTTGGAGCTTCTTCCAGAGGACTTGGGTGCGGTGGGCTCCTGGGTTTAGAATGAGTACCTGGGCAGATGGCCAGGCAAGCCCCCAAGTGATGGAGAACCACAGGGCCGTGGGGCTGCACTAGACTAGTATTTAGCGCGGGAGTAGGAGGCTAAGTACTGGGTCCTGGGGTCCCGCCTGGCATTGAGGGCCTGGACAGGAGTCAGGAGCGTGTCTTCCAGGGTCAGGTGTGGAGGGGCTGGGCAAAGTCTTACAGCCCAAGGCTAGGGATGGTGGGCCTGGTCAATGGGGGTCTCCCAAGGACCTGAGCTGACCCCTCCTGGCCTCCCAGACCCAAGTTGCTTCTCCAGGGCAGCTTGAGTCCTCCTGCCATGAGGACCCCACCTGGTGTTAGTGGCCCCCCAGAGCTGGAGGAGAAAGTAGCCCGGGCCCTGATGTGTAACTCCTGCTGGGAATAGAGCACCCAACAGGCACTCGGGGCTCCTGCCCTCCTGACTTCCAATTCTTCAGGGCAAAAGACAGCAAACCCACAGGTTGAAAAGTAAAGGCACCATCAGGTACTGCTGGGCAAGCGATGGGGAACATCAGGGAGCAGCTTGGGCTAGGTGGCCCCGGAAGGCCCCTCTGAGGAGTGACCGGGGGAGGGAGTCCCAGGTGGTGGTCAGACCGTTCCAAGCACAGGGCACAAGAAGTGCGAAGCTCTGGGGCGTACACGTTCCTATCCTGGTGAGGGAGCCACGAGAAACAGAATGTTTGGAGTGGGCTGGGGATGGGAGAAGCCACCAGGGCAGGGCCATAGAGGGTCCCCTAGGCTGGTGTTAGAAATTTGGAAGAGACTCTGGCCATTGGGCAAAGCCAGTGGAGGGAGGAACCAGACCATTTAGCAAGACCACTGAGTTCACCGGGTGTGGAAGAGGCAGGAGCTACGCTGGCTGGTGATACCCTAAAGATGCCTGGGCCCCTGCTTTCAGGATGGCAAGGCCCCCCTTCCTCCCTTCCTGGGAGATGGCCTGGCCCCTTATCTCCCGGATGGCTGTTATCAGAGTTCCTGGCACAGGGTCCATGCCCACGCTTTGGGGAGGCAGCACACCTCCCTGCCAGGGGTGTCCAGCCTTGGCCGGGAGCCTCCCTAGTCACTGCAGAGGGTGGAGGAGCAGGTGGCCTTGGCCCGGCTTATCAAGTCTCCCGCCCTCAGCCCGGCCAGCTGGGGTGTTGAGGGTGGAAGTGAGTGTGGGGGGAGAATGACCTCGATCCTGGCCCTGCTCAGCCCAGAGAGATAAGCAGATTTAGGGTGAGGCCATAGCACATGAGACCACTGGGGCCTACAGAGCTGTTGGAGCTCAGGGGCAGACCAGAGCCTGTAGGCCTGGGGTCCTCTTCTTGTTGCCACCCCCACCCAGAGGCCAGAGCCAGCAGCAGACACGGAGCCTCGGACTCACAGCCCCCGAGGCCGAGGAACCAGGGCCTTCCCCAGGAGCTGGACTCAGGGTACTTCCCCATTGTACCCTCTGGGTCACCTCCAGCCAGCCTAGGCTCAGGGGATGGACTGAACCAGACTTCTGGTCCTGCCTGGGCATTCCAGCACACAGAGGGGTCTCAGTGTTGTCCTCAGCTGCCTGGGCTGCTCACTCTGGCCCTGCTCTACCTTCCCCTGCGCTCCCTGCGTCCTCCCCAGCCACAGCCTGTCCCCCTCAGGCTCTAGGACTTACCCGTCCTGCCCTGGGCTCCCAGTCCCTCCGTCCCCCTTCTCCCTTCACTTTCCCCACAGGAGCCTCGGAGGCTGTGCTCCCGCTGCCTCAGCCCAGCCTGCCCCCACAGTGCCCTCTCTGGGCTGGGCCTTCACTGCCCTGATTCTAGAAAACCAGGCCCGGCTCCCTGCTCACCCCTGTGGGAGCACCAGGAGCTCTGTCTGTTCTAGAACCTGTGCCCACTCTCCCAACTGGCCGGCCAACCTCCGTGTCCAGTCTTCTGGGCCCCTGAGAGTGTCCTCCTCACCCAGGTCACATGAGCGGCACCTACCCATGCCCTCCCACAGCAGACAGCTGCACCTGGCTGTTGATGATGACACATTGGCACTTCCGGGCCCAGACAGTTGTCCTCCTCCCTCTGGGGTGCCTGGGAGGGGGTCTTGCCTAAGCCCCTTCCAAGGGCTGCTTCTGGCCACACCTACCACCATCGGCTGACTGCCCAGGCCCTGCTTACTGACCCACGGGGCAAGAACACAGGGCAGGAAGGCAGCCTGTTCCCTGGCTGGGAGCAGGGAGCCGGCTGGGGGCAGGGCAGTTCTTGGTACCAAAATTGGGTTGCTGGAGGTGCACCAATCTGGAGACCCCTTCCCGTGTGACATCTGGGAATGGGTGGAGGGAGGGGTTGCAGAGGGTGCCCCCATGGTCCTGATGCCAACCCGGTGCACCCCCAGCAGCCCACCCTTCCTGGCTCAGCCACTGTCACTCACTGCTCAGGCATTCCCTAAGCCCCTGGAGACAGGCAAGGGTCTTGGCCAGACACTGGAGCTCCTGCTGGGACTACCTGGGTGCCGTATCCTAAAAGCCTGCTTTGTGTGGGCCTTTCACCGTCCTGCACTGCAGTTCTCAGAAAGCCCACTGTGGGTGCCTTGGTGATGCCACTTACGAACCGACATTCATGGACAGAGCTCCCCCATCACGGGTGGAATGCAGGAAGTGGCCTGAGCCAGAGATGGGGGGAGGGTGACAAGACTGCAGGGACTAATGGGCTCTCCTTCCACAGGACAAAGACAATTCTGGTGCCACAGTCCTGCATCTGGCTGCCCGATTTGGCCACCCCGAGGTGGTGGACTGGCTGCTGCGTCATGGCGGGGGGGACCCCACTGCAGTCACAGAGGCGGGCGCCCTGCCTGTCCACTATGCTGCCGCCAAAGGAGACTTCCCCGCCCTGAGGCTTCTCACCAGACACCACCCTGAGTAAGGACATCCCCCTGGGGGATCTCTGGGGCGGGAAAGCCAGGACTTGGGGTGTTTGAAGTTTGCCATGCCCCCTCCAGCCTTCCTGGGGCGTGACCACTGCTGGGGCCAGAGGGCAGGACAGAGACTGCTCCCCGCCCAGCAGGTGACCACTGCCACTCACCCCAGGGCACAGCAAGCAGACGGCCCCCAGCGCACTGCTGCCCCTGGGAGGCCACGATCACTTGTTCCCGCTGGGACACTGACCAGCCCGCATTGGTGGGCTTCCTCCAGCTCCCACTTGAGCTCATTCGCAAGGCTGTTCTAAGTAGGGGTGCAGCCATGAGAGCACCGCCCAGACCCCTCGTCAGGAAGGCAGCAGAGGAGGAAGCAGGGCGAGTGTCCAGAAGTAGGGGCCTGTCCAGACCCCACCCCCCCTTACGCTACAGCCCCTCACCGGCTGTCCACAGAGCAGCTTAGCATTTCCTGGGGCCCCTCAGCCTGTTCCCACTCCCAAGGTGGTGGGGTGTGGCATAAGGGGGCTCAATGCACAGCAGGGGAGGTGAGGTCCTTGGGGGGAAGCTGCCCAGACACTGTTGAGGGAGTGGGAGCCCCAGTGGCCCTGGGGCCGGACAGATGAGGGCTCAGACCAGACCAGACCAATGACCTTTGTCACTACCAAGGACTTGAGAGCTGACAGAGGACCCAGCCTAAGGATAGCAGCCGCTAGGTGAGAGGTTCCATCCGCAGGCACCTGCAGGGCCACTGGCCACCAGGGAGCAGGCAGGAGACCCGCCTTGCCCCAGGGCCTCGTGGCAGGTAGACAACGCTGGGCCCAGGCCCGCTGGCGTAGATGCAGGGCAGCCCCGAGACCCGGGCCAGGCTGCAGTCCTTTCACTAAGCAAGGGGTTCCCTGGTGTGGTCACTGGAAGGCCCACAGGTGTGCCCCCTGGACCACGGGATGTCTTCACAGCCATCCTGCCAGGGCCCACACGGTACCACTTCCCTGTGAATTCTCTGCCCCCACACAAGCTAGGGTTTGGGCCAAGTCTAAGTCAGTAGGTTTGGAGCAGGGGCCCCACCTCCAGACCCTCCAGGACAGGCTCCTGAACTGGCACCATCAGCACCCCTAGGGCACTGAGCCCAACTCCGGTGGGGGCAGCTGGGGAGCAGCGCCTGGGACAGGCCCCACTCCCACCCCGACCGAGGCGACTCTGAGGCTTCTGTCCCATCCCCTTGCTTCCCGCAGAGGACACAGAGGTCCCAAGAGGGGAGGGATGGGCTATGGCCACCGTCCTGCCCTCGTCATCCTCCTCCTCTCACATCAGGGCCCCCAAAAGCCAGGCTGGTGGCAATGCCAGTGCAGTCCAGTGTGAACCAGGACGGCCCCCGACTCGCCCGTGCACGTGCTGATGAGGAGCGAGGGAGCGGGGAGCCCCAGGCTGGCCCTGGAGCCCCTTCCTGCCTAGAAGCCCGGGGAGGGCTCTGGCTGGGCCGTGGAACACCCTCTCGGGCTTGTGGCCCTGAGCCCTCCCAGGCCCTGCCAGGTGCCGGCTGTGATAGGGCCCGTGCCTGCGCTGGCCACCTGCCTGGACTGATGAGCGGCCAGTCCCCCAGAGACCACCGTGAATCTCAGGGAGGTGGGCTGGGGCTTGAGCTCTATTCCTGCCCCAGCAGCGGTGCATGTCCTGGCTGAGAAGGAGGCACTTTTGTGTGGCGGCAGGGACTGCCAATAGGGGAGGTGTGGGCCAGACCCACCTAGCTGCCTCCTTTGGCTGTGGAGGTCCCCTGCCTCCTGGGGACCCCAAGGCAGGGACCTGAGGAGGGGAGAGGCTGGGACAGTCCTGGACCGCAGGGCAAAGCCAGGGGACCCAGGCAGCAGGCTCCCTCCGGAGGCTGCAGTGCCTCGTTCCCTCGCGAGCCTTCCGCCACTGTGAAGCCTGTGAATTATTCACAAGGGCTCAGTTCTCCCTGGCGGGTGGGTGACGGAGGAAGGGCTCCCAGCCCTACCAGTGGGAAACTCGATCCCGCCCAGGGAGGCTGCGGTGGCCTTGAGCCATAGCAGCGAGGACTGAGGAGGAGCAGGGGGACTGGAAGGTCTGGGGGAGGACCCAGATAACTCCGCCTGCACTTTGAGGTGTCAGTTAGGGCTTGAGATCCCAGGAACACCCTGCTCCCCTAGTGTGTCCATCTGGCAAATCCTCCCAGAGGCCAAGGAACAGCCACCTCGACCTTGGGGTTTGTCACCGTGGGGGACCCCTGAGTTGGAGGCACAGGGATGGCAGGAGCTGGCTGGGGCTGTCTCAGGCCATGGGTTGGGAGGGTCATCCCTCCTGGATTGGGGCATGAGTGAGGAGAAAAGCCCCATCTCTGCCAGGACCCCTCCCCTGAACCTCAAGGCTTGGAGGATGGGGGTGGAAATCTGGGTGTTTGCTCCCGCTGAGGCCTCATGCTCTGCCAATCCCCGCCAGCAGGAGAACTGCTCCGCTTAAAGATTTGTATCAACTCCTGCTCCCTACAAGGCCTCCCCTGCCCCAGGACAGATCAGAAAGTGCCCTGCCTGGCCAGGAGTCAGGATAAAATCGGAACAGCTCCTACTTTTGGAGTGTCCCCTAGGGCCGGCTCCCAGCTGTATTCTGAGCCTTGCATCCACCGGAGGCAGGAGCCCTGCCATCAGCCCATTTTACACATCAACTCATTCAGCTAGGTAGCTAGGCAATGCGCTAAGTGCCAGGACACATCGGTGAACTGAACAACTCTCCTTGCCTTGTGGAACCGACAGAGACAGAAAGGGGGTCTCAGAGAGGCCAGCTGGCCTGCGGAGGTCCCCCAGGTTCACTGTGTGACTGTGTTCACACCACACCCCCTCTCTGGGTCTGTCTCCCATTCCCGTCAGGTCCTGATCCCTCAGGGCCTTTCAAGTTTGCTGGGGACCCCCTTTTTCCTTCCTAGAGCCTGGCTGCTTCCATAGACTGGCTGGAGGGGTTCAGGCAGCCCCCCTCCTTCAGCAGGCAGCCAAGTTGCTCAGCCCCAGGGCAGCTCCCCTTAGAAGGCTGGAGGCTCTGCACAGACCTAGCTCTGCCCCTTCCCTGGTGGGCATGTTTCTGCCACAAGCAGTGGGGACTCAGCCATTCTGTTACCAGCCTCCAGGTGCCTGCTGGGGGTTTGCAGAGGTCACCTGGGTAGCAGGGCCTGGGGCAGAACCTGAGCTGGCCTGTCCACACTGGGGACCCTGACCCTGGTGGAGGCTCTGCAATAGGAGGGACCTGGTGGAGTCAGGCGAAGTGCCTCTCAGTGGGGACGGCCTTGACCTCCACCAGCAACTCTTGGTCCAAGCCTGTCAGGTCACGTGGGCCCCGATGGCTCTCCCTGCCCCTGGCCCTTGCTCTGCTCCTGTCCAGCTCAGCCCCCCTTTGCCCACCGGCCAGTCTCCCACCACTGACAGGGAAGCCACTTCCTTACAATGGCCTAGAGGCCCCCCTCACTCGGGTCCACCCCATCACAGTCTCAGCTCCAACAGGCCAGCACCCTCCCGCCCTCCTGCTGGCCACTCCCTCCACTTGGAACGCTTCCCCATGGGACCCTCCCTCTTTCAGGTTCTCGTTTCTGCCCCATCCACGCCCTCTCCGAAGAGCCTGCTCTGAGCTCTTTCAGATTGTCATGCTCCTACCCCGCACCCTCACTCCCCACCTTCCTGCCTCACTTTCCCTGGCACCCTCACCTGACTTGGCGTTACATTCTGCGCACGTGGGTGCATCTCTGCCGTCTGCCGCCCCGACCAATGAGAGCAAGCCTGGTTGTCCCTGTCCTGGACGCCCAGCGCCTGATACGAGTGCATGTCAGTGGGATGAGGCGACTGGGATCCCAGATTTTGTCCTGCCCGGCCCGCGGCCCCCTGCCCGTGATCTCAGACAGAACTCCCCCCTGGGCCTCCCTGGCTGCATCGGGCAGATGGAGCTACCCTGCTCTAGCAGCCAGGCCAGGAGCCAGGAGGCATTGTGGGCGCTTGGCCTGGCCGCCCATCCCCCTCCCACAGTTATTCGTTCAACAAGTGGCAATGGCACACGCCGGGCGTGCCACCTTATCAGCGCCAGAGGTGCGGCCCGTCCTCGCCACCTCGGTGCTAACTGGCAGGGGATGAACAAGGTGACAGGTCAGGGGCCCGTGCCACGCCCAGAGAAGTTCTGGCTTATTGCTCACGTGCTGCGCACAGCGGTCCAGCTGCCCTGCGGAACGGAGCTCCGAGAGCCCCGCCCCGCTACCTTTGCTCTGTGCACCCGGGCATGTGGCCGGGCCGCCTGTGATGTGTCCCTGGAAGAAATGAAACAAGTGCACCGACAACTCAAGGGAGGCAGGCGCTGTAGCAGGTGGTTTGGGAGGAAGAGATGGGCTCGCTCTTTAGGTGGGGCGGGGTGAAGGAAGGCCCACCCAAGCAGGGGAGAGCTGAGTGAGACCCAACAGGAAGAGGGGCAGCCGGGCGGAGAGCTAGCGTGGGGTTGTGGGGGGAGAACTTGCCGTGGCACGGCCTGAGGGCGCGCAAGGTGGGCCTCACGAAGACCACAGGGAAGCCGGGAAGTCTGGCGGAGTTGCTGGCAAGGGCAGACTTCGTGAGTTTCCAGGCTTGCATTGGGTGTCAGCTGACTGTTCTAGAACCTTCCTCAATCAGGCTACATGTTTTCCCTGATGTGGGTTCTTTTCCAATAAGCTGGGAAATGTGATGGGAGGACAAGAGAGGGAGACCCCCGCCGCCAAAGGCTGCGAGGCCCTGTGTCCAGAGCAGCCTTACCCCACAAGGGGGTCTCATGCTTCCCGCCCTCCCCTGGGGCCAGCATGACTGGCCCCGGGGGCTGAAACGCTGCTGAACTGGGTCGGTTCCGCAGGCAGACGCTCCTTGATCCTTGCGGCACCAGTGGCAAAAAGCTGGCGCCAGCCTCGGACAGATTCCCAACAGACCCTCCCAAGCACTCCAAGCCTCTTTCTTTCCTGCCCTCAGGGGGCGACTTGCTTAATGGTTACAGGCTGACTATGTCACCTTTTCTTTTTTACCAAAAGGAAGGGAAAAATCATGGTATCTGTGATCATTGCTAGGAAATCTCCAATGCGTGAGGGGGTTGCAGGGGCAGAGAGGGGAGGGGAGGGTTGGAGGGGGAAATAGGGAGGGTGATTCTAGGCACAGAAAGTTCAGGAGGGCTGGTCAGTGCGTAGCTGGACGAGAGGGCAGAGGTGGGGGGTGCAGGCTCCAGTCCAAGCAGGGAAGATATGGGCATCAAGTCCAGGTGGCCTTCGACTCCAGGAAGTAGATGATCTCACCAGGGGGCGAGTGCACTTAGAAAGGAGGCCCTGGGGCACCCTGACAATTGGAGATCAGTCTGGCAGGAGCCAACGCCCAGCACGGGCCCTGCATCCTGCACAGGAAGCCGGAAGGGGCAGGTGCTCGGGAGAGGGGGTGGGGCCAGACAATTATCATGCCCATTTGCCACATGTGGACCCTGAGGTTCAAGAGGGGGAAGAACTCCCAGGGGGCCTGTGCACTGAACCGCAGAGTCAGCTGGTGAGCAGAGGCCAGGGCAAGGGGCAGAGGCGGAACGCTTTCCCCCTAGGCGGTCACCGTGGCTGGAGCTTAATGGGCCAGATCGAGGTCCTCTGAGCCCTGCACCTCCCCTCTCACTAGTGACTCCTGCTTGGCAAGCTGGGGACACCTCGGGCCATCAGTACCCCGCCCCCCGCCAGGCACAGAGAGGAGGGATGTTAAAAGACCACATGGTAGCAGGCACACGCTGAGGTGCGTCTCCCTGGGTGCGTCTCGTGTGGAACACTGCCTCCACTTCACGGGCGGCTTGGAGGAGCAAAAGGCACAAGAGGCAAGAACTTGGCACAGCTTGGTGGGGCTCGGCCAGGTCCTTCCTACACCCGCATCCTCTGTCTCTCTCTCAGTGGGTGATCTTAGCTCTCCGTGCTTCGTTTTCCCCATCTGTGAAAGGAAGGCAATGCTGACACCTCCCTCGGAAGGTCATTTCATGAGGACAACATGAGCCCATGTGAATCCTGCTCCTTAGAGGGCTTGGAGCAGAGAGTCATTTGCTAACTGGTGTCTGCTACTACAATTATCAAGTATTATCACTATCATTATGACTACTACTATTATAAGTTCATCTCTCCATCTAAATTCTTTAGCTTATTTCCTTCTGTTCGTCCACATTTTCATAACCCAAGGGTACCCAAGCTCCTGGCCTCCAGGCTGAGGTAGGGGGTAGCAAGAATCCCTGTGCCCACCTTGGCCTAGCAGCGCGTCTGCCCCGTGTCCTGGGGTCTCCCAGGCTGGAGCAGAAACTCCAGATGGGCATCACAAGGTCAGCTGTTATGGGCAGGACCGCCCTCCTGCCTGGGCCCTGCTGTGTGCCAGCTTCTCAGACCTTCTCAGGATGTCTGGCCACCCCTGGGCCATGGACACCTGCCAAGTCGGGGGAAGAGGCGGGGAGGCTGCTGAGAGGGCAGAGCTCCCCGCAGACCTGGTGCCCCCACCTGGCTATGTTGCCTCAGGCATCCCCGGAGAGAGTCCAGGGTGGCCTGGGTGGTAGCCCCCGCCAGCCTTCCATCCCCAGGACCCCAGCACTCCCTGTGCCTTGGTTACGGGGGTGAATAATTCAGGCCACTGAGTGTCGGTCATGAAATATTAACCGGGCTGTTACTGAGGCACCGGCAAGTGAATGCTCGTGCGGGGGCGACGCTGGCAGTGGGGCGTGGAGGCCAGGGGCCCAGCGTGTTCAAGGAGAGGCGTGTGCGTGGGGCTCCGTCTGCTGCATGTGTTGCGTCAGCAACCCCTGCCACTCTAGCCCAGACATGGGTGGGGCAACAGAGGGCAGCAGCTCTGCCCCTGGGGTTGGGGGGCAGCCGAGTCAGGAGGAAGGAGTGGGTGGGGGCTGGCTGCTTGGTGGGGGCTACCAGGGGTCAAGGAGGTGGACAGAGGCCAAAGTTTTAGGGACAGGGGGAAGTCAGCTGGGAGGCTGGGCGGAAGGGATCGATCGGGAGGGGCCATGTCATGTCGGCCGTAGTAAGGGGATGAGTGAGTGGGCAGATGGAGGAGCAGTGGGGTAGCCTTGTGTTAACGGACAGGGTGGCTGGCAATCGGATGAGGGAGGGAGATCGAGAATGGGTGGCTGGGGCATGTGATTGATGAAATGAAGGGATAGAGAGTGAAGTCGCAGGAAGAATTGCGCTTTCGGGGCACAGAGGCTGATCCAGCGGACCCTCCCCCAGCTCAGAGTCACTGGGGAGGTTGATGGGCAACGACCAAATCTGGCCCAGATTGTGTCGCCACCTAGTGCCCCACTCTGGTAACTGCACCCAGGCGGCGCATACCCACTTGTGAGGTCAGGAAAGTCGAGGCTCAGCCAGCGGCGGGGTCAGCTTCCCTGTGCCCCAGCAGCACTTCCCCTCATGGCGCTGCTTCCCTGCTCCCCAGTTAGGAACTTCCCGTGGGAGCTGGGGAACATGGATGAGGGAAGCGACAGGTGCAAACTAGGTCCCAGGGAAGGCCGAAGGAGTGAAGAGATGGAATGCCTTCTCTTCGCTCCCTGTGTGCCTCCTGTGTGCTGCATCACACGAGCAGATGTGCACTCACATGCCACTCACCGGTTGTGTGACCTTAGGCATGTCACGGCCTCTGAGCCTCAACTCTGCGGAAGGGAATTTCAGCAGGGTCTGCGTTAGGGCATTCAATGAGATCCTGCCTGCTCATACCATAGCCCACACACCGGAAGTGCTCAGTGAATGGCGGCCATCTACAGGGTTGCAGATCAACTGAATCTTCATTGCAGATGAACAGCAAATTGTGTTCTAGTATAAGTATACCTTACACAATATTTGGGGTATACTGATATTTTAGGAATGATTTATTGTTTATCCGATATTCATACTGAAGTGGACATTTTGTGTTTTCTCTGGCAACCTTACCACTCTGCCCTCTGGAAACTCAAACTTCTGGGGGAGGCTGGGGCCAGCATCAGTTACGTTCAACCCAGCATGACAGGTGGTCGCTGGAGTGGGCCCAGGGTCGTATGGGGCAAAGGGGTAAAAAGGCCTCCTCTGTCTGGGAGAACCAGGGCAGGCCTCATGGAGGAGGGGTTTGTACTGAATGTGTTTTTGTTTTGTTTTGAATATTCCACTCATTATTTTTTAGAGAGAGGGGAAGGGAGAGAGGCAGAGAGGGTGAGAGACATTCATGTATGGTTGCCTCTCACCTGCCTCCAACTACGGACCTGGCTGGAGACCTGGCTTGCAACCTGGTTCTGTGCCCTGGCTGGGAATCAAACCAGCGACCTTTGGGTTCGCCTTATCCACTGTGCCACCAGCCAGGGCTGATGTACTGAATGTTAAAGAGAGAGATGGGGAGGGCATTCTGGGCACTGGGCAGGGGACATGATCAAAGGCAGAGAGATCAGACAGCAGGTATGGGTTAGTGTGGCTGAAAAGAGAGGGGGAGTCCGGGTCACCACGTCCTTGTACATAAACCTTAGTAACAAGGTGGACTATTTACTGAGGGCAGGGACAAGCTCACTCACAAGCGCACTACAGAAAGGAGGCTGCTGGGCCAGGGGCCAAACGGAGGAGCTCCCTGCACGAGGCTGGCACAGGAGGGCCTGAGGCCAGGAGGAGTCACGGACAGCGGGTCCTAGGGACTAGGCCCTCGCCGACCCACCGTGGCAACCCGCCCCGCCCCCGCCCCACCTCTCCTGAAGGGGGCGAGAGTCCCAAGAAGGCTTTGGAGAGGGTAGGCGCCCAGAGCCTCAGTGGGTGCTTCCGGTTCCCAGGGGAGTGAATGCCCAAACCAAGAACGGTGCCACGCCCTTGTACCTGGCGTGCCAGGAGGGCCACCTGGAGGTGACGCAGTACCTGGTGCAGGAGTGCGGCGCGGATCCGCATCTGAGCGCCCACGACGGCATGACCCCGCTGCACGCAGCGGCGCAGATGGGCCACAGCCCCATCATCGCGTGGCTGGTGAGCTCTGGGAGGGGGGCGGAGCCCGGGAGGAGGCGGGGCCTGAGTGGAGGAGGGGCGGGGCGAGGAGATCTGGCGCCCCCCCAGCCCCTTTCCCCGCCCCCTCCCGCCCAGGTGAGCTGCACCGACGTGAGCCTGTCGGAGCAGGACAAGGACGGCGCCACGGCCATGCACTTTGCAGCGAGCCGCGGCCACACCAAAGTGCTCAGCTGGCTCCTGCTGCACGGCGGCGAGATCTCGGCCGACCTGTGGGGCGGGACCCCACTTCACGACGCCGCCGAGAACGGGGAGCTGGAGGTGACCGCGAGGCCGGGGCGGGAGCGGGAGGGGCGGGCCTTAGGTGGGCGGGCGGGCGCCCTCTCCCGGCGCCGGGCTCTCGGCGCAGCTCTGCCCAGGCCCCGGGGTCCGGGCCAGCGGCGGGGCGGGGCGCCTCACTTGCGCGGCCCTGCAGTGCTGCCAGATCCTGGTAGTGAACGGCGCGGAGCTGGACCTGCGCGACCGCGATGGATACACGGCCGCCGACCTCTCGGACTACAACGGCCACAGCCACTGCACCCGCTACCTGCGCACAGTGGAGAACCTGGTACGACCTGGGCGCTACTCCCCGCTACCTCATCCCCAGTCCCACCCTCACCTTCCCCCAGAGGTAGGTTTGGTTACTCCTCTGCCTCCGAGGAAGCTGAGATGCAGCTAGGTGACCACACAAAGAGTAAGGGCCCTAGGCTTCAAGTCCAGGTTCTGAAACACCCCGTGCAATGTCTGCCTCGGGACAAGAGGGAGGAAAGAGGGTGGTCGTCACAGGTGCCATCAGGACACTGACCAGCTCCAAGGGGCAGCCTGGCCATGCCAGGGGCTGCAAGCGTGAGGCCTGGAGAAGAGAAGGTGGGGTGGTCCCTTGTCCCAAGCGTTTCCTGCCTTGTCTGTGAGCGCAAGGGGGCCACTTTGTATCTGGGGACTCTAGAACACAGCAAG
Organism: Noctilio leporinus; assembly: GCA_004026585.1. Classification (NCBI taxonomy): domain Eukaryota; kingdom Metazoa; phylum Chordata; class Mammalia; order Chiroptera; family Noctilionidae; genus Noctilio; species Noctilio leporinus. The sequence continues at coordinate 12,109 of PVIW01003206.1, read as the reverse complement.
GCCCCAGGGTCAGAAAGTGAACTGGCCCTGAGCAGGAAGTTCTCCCGGAAAGGGCCACCCGGAGAGAGTAGTGGGTCACCATACAGTGACTGAGCAGGAGCTCGGCAGGGAATGCAAGCATGGGTAAACACTGGGAATGGCCTTTCTGCACCAGAGGTGAATGTCTTCCACCTGAGAGAGTGTGACTCTACTGCGGGAGCCAGGGTGACACAGCCCCATGTCCCCTGCTGCTGGCTTCTGTGGCCGTCAGCAACAAGCACCGTCTCTGGAAATCTGGCTCCGCATGTGCCCTGCCCAGTGCTTTAGGGTGTGCTCTCAGTTAATTGCCAGAGCAAATTAACATGAATAGTGGGTACGTATGGCATGTCCTGGCCACTAGGCCCTGGCGCTTCACTAACTTTCAGAATCATTTTTAGAACCTAATGGGGCCAGCAGCACTTACAGGTAAAGGAACTCAGCTGCAGAAGAGAAGTTACTTGTCCAAGGTCGGGTTGCTAGCCAAGTGGGGGAGGTAAAATTTGAAGTCATCATCCCAAGCTGCAGAGCCCGTGTCCTTAACCTGTTATCCATGGGCTAAGACCTGGCACCACAGTGCCCGATGCTGAGGACCAAGGTTAGAGTATCTCCAGCTGCCCCTCCCCTGATCTCAGCTCCTATGGGTCCTGGCAGCAGGGCTGGCCCCTCCAAAGTGTGTGAGGTGTGGGGGCCTTGGCCCTTTCACCCAAGTGGGTTTGGTGGCGGTGGTGACAGAGCCCAACCACAGAGGATGCTGGCCCAGAAAAAGCAAACAGTCCCTCAGAGCCCCTAATTACAGGCCAATGAACATGGCTGCTGAGCCGTTACCTGGTGCCAGGCCTGCCTCCCACTCCCAGGGGACCTGTGACACTTCTTGGGCAGGGAGGGACGTGGGGCAGGGAGAAGCAGGACTGGGCAGAAGCAGCAAGCAAGCAGGCTTGCCGGCAGCAGGGCCAGCATGGGCAATGTAAGCAAGACCCACATCCCAGCTCGCTCCTATGCCAGGAAGGTCAGGCCTGGGGGCAAGGGCACTGGCAGTGGTGGGGGATGGCTGGCTTGGAAGCCTCAGCTCCGATGCCCACCTAGCTCAGCTGGGCCACCCCAGGCCCCCCTCTTTCTCTAAGGGCCCTGGTGGAAGACAGGGACTGGGCTGCTGTTGGGATTCACCTAGTCAGGCCAGGAGAGACAGTGCTTGCTGGCCAGGTAATGAAGAATCAGCCCTGCCTGCAAGTTGTGGGGGCCCTGCATCCCTCTCCTGCTCCCAGGTGCTCTCACCAGCTGAGTCTGAGCCCCCTCCCCAAAGGTGCACTGGGGCCCAGGCCATCTTCCCATCGATGAAGGAGGCTGCTGTCATGGGGTTCTCCCCTTGGGGTCCAGCCCAGGGCCCCTCTTCCCTCAGTCTCTCAGCCCTCCTGAGCAGGGAGGGGCCCGGAGGAGTTTCCCAGGAACCCATGGTCCTGCTGCTGGGGGACTGGGCTTGAATCTTAGCCTAGGAAGAGCCTCAAAAGCCCACTCGTGATGGGGAAAGTGAGCCCAGAGGGGTCAGGGGCGTAGCCGAGGTCACACAGCAAGGGCATGCCTGAGCAGGACCCTGGCCCAGAGTGGGCTGGTGTGTGGGGCTGGCTGCCCTCATGGCCTCCCCTCCTTCTCTTCAGAGTGTGGAGCACAGAGTGCTGTCCCGGGATCCGTCTGCTGAGCTGGAGACCAAGCAGCCTGACTCGGGCATGTCCTCGCCCAACACCACCATGTCAGTCCAGCCACTGAACTTCGACCTCAGCTCGCCCACCAGCACCCTCTCCAACTACGACTCCTGCTCCTCCAACCAGTCCAGCATCAAGGGCCAGCGCCCCCAGCGCGGTGAGTGGGCCAGGTGGGAATAGGGAGGAGGGAGAGCCAACTGGAGCCAGACCTCTGGGTGCTGTGGGCCTGCCCTGGGCTCACTCTGCCCACAGCTGATGCTGGAGGCTGCCCAGGTCCCCAGGGGAGAACCCAGGTTCTGATGAGAGGCAGGTGACACTCATGCTTGTGTGTCCCCATCACCACATACATGTACTGTGCACATACTCCCTTGACAAAACCCACATGCACCCTGTGCATGATAAAATATTCGTACACATGCACCCACTGTTCCCTAGACCTGCACATTTGTACATGTGTACACACAATATACAGACACAAATGCACAGCCACACATTCAGAGCTGTGCAGATATACTCACACACAGGCACAAACACCGGCACACAACTCTCCATTCTATACACTACCTGTGCTGACACCCCCCATGTACACGGACTAATACAAATACATTCATACGTACAAAGGAGCATGTGTGCTCACAAACATACAAAATGCACCAATGCTCAAGCAGGAGCCACACACACTGACCACACCCTGCATATGGTGTCTATCCACTTGCCATGCCCGCTTTAAGCCACCAGGTGGTGGCCTGCAGAGATGGCAGGGTACGCTGAAAAGACTGGGTGTGGTCGTCCATATTCCTGCCACCTGCCCTGCCAGATCTGCCCTGAAAAGCAGCCCCTCCTCCCTCCAGGTGGCTCTGCTCTGAAGGCACACCCTGGGGCCCAAGGTCCCCTGGTGCTTTCCCTCCACACTGAAGTCTGGTCCCTCCCTGACAGGTGCAGGGCTGGGGGAGGGGAGGGATGTGCTGGGCTGCACCCCTGAGCCCACCTCCTTCCTTGGCAAATTGTTTTGGGGCAGTAGAGGGTCTCTCAGTCCTGGGGGACAGCCTCTCAGCCAACTCACAAATCCAGCTTTCCCTCCCCCCACAGGGCTTTCTAGCTCCCGAGCTGCAGACATACAGAGCTACATGGACATGCTGAGCCCAGAGCTGACCCTGGCCCAGGGCAAGATGGAGAGGGCCACAGCACCACCACCGCCACCGGGCTTCCCTCCGCCACCCCCACCCCCAGGCACCCAGCAGCCCCCTCCCCCACCGGGCTACCCAGCCCCCCCGCCCCCTGCGGGGCTGGAGGCAGCTGACATCTACATGCAGACCAAGAGCAAACTCCGTCACGTGGACACCCTGGCCATCAGGAAGGAGGTAGTGAGCCCTCAGCCGCCTTCCTGGCTCTCAGCCCCCGCCTTGGGCTGGTGGGAGCAGTGGGGGCCAAGGCCTGCCTGGCAGCTGCACACAGGGTGGGGTCTCTGGGCCAATGGCCTGTTCAAGGGTCCACATTCCTGGCCAGCCCCATGGCGGCTCAGGGCTGGGCATTGAGGCAGGCAGGTGGGTAAGACATGTCCTTGGGGTGGGAGAGTCAGGCTGTGTGGCTGTGGGCAGGTGAGGGGGTGTCAGGAGGCGCCAAGGGGAGCGCAGTAGCAGGACTCGGCAGTCCATCAGGACTGAGGGAGGGGTGGGGAGTCTGCCTCAAGTTTGGGGCTTGAGGTCCCCTGGGGATGGGAGGCTGAGGCTGAGCTGGGGGTCCCGGGGTAGGAGAGGAGTCCAGTGCAGCAAGTTGAGCGTGAGGCATCCAGGACAGCGGAGCCTCTGGGGTTCTGCTGAGGCTCTGGAGTGGGGCTGGCTGGGGGCGGTGTGTGGGGGACGGAGGACTGGCCGGACAGCTCTGAGTCCTGGGCGGGGAGGCCCAGAAGGGGCCCCGGGGTACTGGCCAAGGAGCAGAGCGAAGCTGTTCTGAGAATGGGGTGGGGGCAGCCTGAGCCTCAGGTGGTTGGGGTGGGCTGGAGACCCCTGAGGGTCCTGTGGGGGCTCTGCCCTTGTAGTTCCCTCTCAAGCTCAAGGCAAGCCACTCCAGGGCCCAGCTAAGTAATTGATTTGCACAGGTGACCAGGTCACAAGGCCACTTGATGGAGCGGGGGAGGGACGTAGCCCGCCCCCTTTCACTCCATCTCAGACCAAGCCCGGTTCCCCTTTCATCCCCAGAAGGTGGGGGCCCGGGAGAGGCCTGCAGGGGGCAGAGAACCTTCCGGACCAGGACAATTTCCAAAGCCACAGGACAGGTGGCCCACCTATGCCCCTTCCCCTCCCCGGAGCCAGGGCGCTGGGACTTCGGGTCGCTGTCCCCCCCTCCCCCGCTTGTGCGTGCCAGGCCGCAGGCTCCCGGCAGCTCTACAAAGGGCCCTTTGTGCGCCGGCAGCGCCCCCAGCGCCCCCAGCCCCTGGCCGCCTGACCGCCGCCAGAGCAGGGTCGTGGTGTGTGCGCCTCGGGGCTGCAGGGGGCGCGGAGGGGGCGGGCTGGCCCAGAAAACAAATCCCGCGGTGTCCCGTTTCCTGCAACGTGAGCCGGGTCAGGTGGGGCGTGGAGGGTCCGGGGCCACGGCCGGGACGAGCGCGCCGGGAGGTGGGGCCCCGACAGCCCCCGCCCGTTGCCTCGGCCTTTGCCCCCGCTGCCTCCAGTCCTCGCTGGACAGGGCTCAACGGGGGGCAGTGGCAACGGGGCGGGCGCTTAGCTGTCATCCGAGCAGCCTTGCCGCCCCTGAAACCCGAGGCTTGGGCGAGGGTGTCGGTGTCGCTTACGCGGATGGCGATGGTTTCCAGATGCGGCCAGGGAAGGGCGGGGGCGCGACCCGGAACCCGGGGGGCCCGACGGGGGAGGGGTTCATTGCCGCCGTCAGGCCGGCGTTTCTGTCTCAGAGGGCGCGGGACGAGCGGAGGAACAAAGGCCTCGGTGCTCAGCTCCCCTAGCGGAGGGAGGGAGGCGCCGGAGGCAGGGTCACATCTGGGCGCCCGCAGACGTGCAGCGCAGCGGCCAGGTGTGCTGGCGCAGCTGCGCCCCCACCGCCCGGGATTGGCGGGCCTGGGTGATGTCAGGCCGTCGGAGCTCGAGGGCCGCTCGGAGGCGCAGGCTGGGCTGTAACCTGAGAGGGAGGATCAGGTAGCTCAGGTGTTGGGTCCAGGCCGCCCCCGCCGCCAGGTGCACAGCGGGGGCCACCGGCACAGGCACAGGTAGGAGCAGTCCCAGCCCCGGGCTGGGCAGCTGAGGGCCCTGGGCCAGCCGGAGCCTCCGAGGACGCCGGCTCTGAGACGGCTCCGTCGGGCCGGGATACCGGCGCGAGGGCTCGGCAGGGCGGGCGGGCGGGCGGGACGGCGTGGAGGCGGCTCGGTGCGGCTGAGGCTTGGTTGCCGGCTAAGCCGTGGGAGCTGACCCTTCTCCGGCTCCCCCTGGCGTCGGGGCTGGGCCACTCCGCCCCTGGGCCCGCCCCTTCTAGCCTCAGCCGGGCCTCTGCGCACAACTCTCCCTGCCGGGCCCACCGAACCTGCCCTGCCACCGAGGTCCCCAAGACCCTCGCCCCAACCTCCATCCTCACTCTGGGGTCAGGAGGCGTCTAGGAACAGGGCTGGCGGCACCCTTCGACAGCCGCTGGCCGTGAGCCACAGGGAAGGTGAAGAGCCGGGGGTGGGGCGGCGCGGGAGGCACGAGGGAGGAGGGCCTGAAGCCCACTCCCCCGCGATCTTTCCGCAGCTGAGCTCCGGTGACGGCCACGACGGGCTGCGGAGGCAGGACTCCGTCCGCAAGCCCCGCGCCTTCAGCAAGCAGCCCAGCACGGGGGACTACTACCGCCAGCTGGGCCGCTGTCCCCGGGAGCCGCTGGCCGCACGCCCGGGCATGGCGCACAGCGAGGAGGTGCGTGCCCGCCAGTCCGGACCCGCGGGCCGCCTTGGACCCAGCCGCGCGCCCCGCTTCTCACTCGCTGGCCCCTCCGCTCCCCCGCAGGCGGCGCTGCTCCCGGGGAACCACGTGCACAACGGCTGCGCAGCGGACCCCAAGGCGTCCAGGGAGCTGCCGCCGCCGCCGCCCCCACCGCCGCCGCCCCTGCCGGAGGGCCTGAGCTCACCACCGCCAGCTCCTCCGCTGCCCTTGGAGGGTGCGGGCCCTGGATGCGGGCCTCGTCGCTCCTCCTCTTCCACTGGCAGTAAGTAGGGGCGGATTGAGTGGTGGGAGGAGACCCCAGCTCTGAACCCAAGGGAAAGGTAGACCCTGTCCCCTCCCGAGCTGCGACAGCCCCAGTGCTCCCCCTTCTACTGCTCTTCCTGCCGTCCAGCCCCAGCGAGGACTCCACCCTAAAGCAAGGCTCTGTGGAGCGGGACTGGGCAATGTGACCTGGGGCAAGTCCCCTGCCCTGTCTGGGCTTGCCCCCAGTCCGGGTGGAGAGGGCCTCCCAGGTCTGGCTGGGGCAGGTGGTCTCTGAGAGGCAGCCAGGGCTAGAGGCAAGTGACTACAACTCAAGTAGAACTAGCTTCTGGGAGGCAGGACTTTGGCCCACCCTCCCCCTGTCCCACCTGCGATCCTGAGTGTCCCCTCACCTCCCGCCCTGGTTGGTCCAAGCTGGCGATGGCCCTGAGCCCTTCACAGAGGCAGACATCAGGGACTCCCAGCCAGATCTCCTGCAGGCCAGCTAGGGCCTGACTATGGGGACAAGGCCAGGGACTTGTCCCCTCTGGGTGACGTTCCTGGACATCCTTTCTAAGAGCTGGACTGGTGACCAGGATCTCTGAGCTGTTCCCTCTTCTGTAACTTGGGGCAACCTCCTGCACACTGGGCTTCCGGAGGCCCAGGAAGTAGTCCCATCCCAGCCTGGCAGGGGGTACTTTTCTCCCCCAGCTACTCGCTCAGTGCAGGGAGTGTGCATAGGGGCACCATCTAAAGCCTCATCTTCCTCACTAGGAATGCAAGGGCACAGCAGGGTCCAGGGTGGGGCCAGTTTGCGTGCCTTGGGGATACTAAGGGCCCCAGCCTCTGCAGACCAGAGCCCCTGAGGGTATGCCCGCCACCAGCAAGGCCCCCGGGAGCAAGGCTGAAGCCAGGAACAGAAGAAAAGTAGACTCTGGGCTTCTTCAGACACCCCTTCTCAGCAGAGCCTGGACTGCAGGCTCTTGCTAGGGGACCAGGGCCCTGCCCAGCTCTCGGGGCCCCAGAAAAGCTGGGAACTGAGCAGACCACCCCTGTGGAACCCCAGAACAGCCTGAGCCAGGGCTAGATAGGTCCCTGTCCCTCTGCACATCTCCCTGCCCTCCTCCTGGCTGCTCTCTCACTGTCCTTGCTCTCCTAACTGCACTGTCACTTCTCTCCTCTCGGTCCCTAGAAGTGAGAGTCCTGAGGCACAGGAAGAGTGAGTAGCTGTGTGCGCGGCTCCTGGCTGAGGCGCAGGGTGGGGGACAAGGCGCGCTGAGGAAAAGCCAGGCCAAAGGGGCAAAGAACTTGAGGGAAGGGCAGGGCCAGGGGTGGGTGCCTGGCCAGGGGTCTTCAAGGCCACAGTCTGGGCTCCCACCCCCACCTACCCTCTTACCCCACCCCACATCCACAGGGATGAATTCTTGGCCTGGCTGAGGTTGCTGGCCCGATACTATGTGCTGGGATCCCTAGCCCAGGGAACCCAGGAGTTGTTGGCCTGTTCCCCTCCCCCAGCCCTGAGCATCCTTGGGCTCTAGACAGCCCTCCCTAAACCTTAGTCAGTCACCTCTGCTGACCTAGTTGATAAATGCAAACTCCTCTGTGGACATTTGCATGTTCCCTGCCTGGTCCTTCTTCCGGGGTGCCCCCACTCCATACCCTGAGTAAGGGCTCCACTTTCCTGGGTGCCCCTGAGCTGAGCAGCGCTTTGCCATGAGTGTGCTCCTGGCTTGCAACGAGTGTGTCTGCACTTTGTCTGTCTGTCTATGGGTTTGTGGAGGGGGTGCTGGCTGGGTTATGGTATCCAGGGCTCCAAGTGTGTACAGTCATAGAGGTTCCCGTGACCCAGTCCAAGGGTCACTGGCTTCACTGATGCAGAGGCAGGGCCAGAGGGAGGCTCCACCCTGGCTGCTGAGCCAGGGAACCCAGGACAAAGGTCAAGGGCTGGACCCCAGTAGTGTTTTGGAGCACTGGGCAGTCAGTGCACTGGGCAGGAGCATTCATTAGAGTCCCTGGGACCAGCCCAAGAGCCATCATGAACTCCCAGGGGCCTCCAGGCAGGGGCCCCATGCCCTGTGAGTTGGGCTGGGAGAATGGTGGGGTTGCACGACCTCTGACTTCCAGCGAAGGACCCCACTCTGGGGTCCCCAAGAGCCGAGCCACCTGCCAGGCTTGGGATCAGGACTTCTGCTCTCTGGACAAAGGGAAGGCTGAAGCTCATCCTGACTTGGGGAGGAGGCAGCAGAGGGGCAGGTGGGGGCCGGCAGGGATGCCACCCCACTCCTTGCCAGCGCCTCCTCTCCTGCCTTCGCACAGGCACCAAGTCTTTCAATATGATGGCCCCAACGGGTGACAACTCGGAGCTACTGGCTGAGATCAAGGCTGGCAAGAGTCTGAAGCCCACACCGCAGAGCAAGGGTCTGACCACTGTGTTCTCTGGCTGCGGACAGCCAGCCTCCCAGGTAGGACGTGAGAAAGGCCGTCCCTGCCCCGGCTCCCCAGGCCCCTGCCCTTGCTCAGCCCTGCCGCTTCTTCCTGCAGCCTGACTCACCGCTGCCATCAGCGTCACCCGCCCTGTCGCCTGCACCATCGCCAGCACTGTCACCAGCACCATCTCGGGCCCGGAGCCCCACCCCACCAGCCGCAGGGCCCCAGCCACTGCTCAACGGCAGCCTGGCACCAGCCCCGCCCTCCACCCCCGCGCCAGGTGTGCAGCTGGACGTGGAGGCGCTCATCCCCACACACGATGAGCAGGGCCGGCCCATCCCAGAGTGGAAGCGCCAGGTGATGGTCCGCAAGATGCAGCTGAAGATGCAAGAGGAGGAGGAGCAGAGGCGGAAGGTGGGCGGTGCGGCGCTTCCGCAGGGCCTTGGGGGTCTGCACCTGGGCCCACAGTCCCCGCCCCCACACTCCAACCTGCGAGAGCCCTTCAACCTCAGGCAACTCCCATTTCCTTTGGGGAAAGCAGGGTTGGACCACCCCCTCTCCCAGTCCCCTCAGCTGCCACCACCCCTGGGGGCTTGTGAAAGTGCCTATTCTGGTGCAGGTGCTCAGTGGGGCTCAGATTCTGCCACAAGTCCCAGGGTGAGGCTGACCCTGCTGGTCAGAGGACACACTCTGAGTAGCCAAGAAGCTTTGGGTCATAGTCAGGCAGGCCTGGGCTCTTTCCCTGCAGTGCCACTTTCCAGCTGCTGATAGTGAATCTCATCCAGCCTGTGTTCTCATCTGTCAGATGGGTTGATCGTCCCTGGCTGGCAGGGTAGTTTGTCACTGATCTATCCAGCGGATGTGCCCTGGGCACTGTTGCAGCCTCTTGGGAATTCATGGACTACATCAGGGTCCGCTCTTGAGGAGGGTGCAGGAGGCGGGCAGAGGGGTCAGCCAAAAGGCGAACACAGCATCGTCGCAGAGTGATAAATGCCCCAAGTAACTGGGCTGTGACAGTGGGGGCAGCCCTGCCGTGGGGCATGCAGAGCACTGGGGCAGCCCACCCTCCCGGCTGGGCTGGGGGTGGCGTCAAGGGAAGAGAAAATGAGATCTAAGGTAGACTTGGAGGATGAACAAGTGAGTGGGAAGAGTGGAGCAAAGACCAAGCAGGGGGCAGGCGGGTTGTGGGCGTCGGTGGGCGTGGCTCAGTGGCTGTCCAGTGGAAGGAAGGGGTAGAGCTGGGGGCGGGTCAGGTCACCAAGGCCTGGCCTTGAAGAAAATGGACTTTCTCCTGGCGCAGTGTGGAGCCTGGGATGGACGTTAGGCTGGGAAGTGGCACCATGGGATTTGAGTGTGGGGATTGTGGTGGGTCAGGATGCCTTGGGAGGGCAGCCCTCCTGCCCCCCAGGCTGGAAAAGCCTGGCACTAGAGTTGCAGCCTAGGCGGGAAGAAAAGCGAGGGAAAGCGCAGCTGCAAGAACTGCCTGGCATTCCTAACTCTATCGACTGTATTATCACTCCAGGGGTGAGAGGGGGTGCGAACAGGAGTGGAAGCCACAGCTTCAGCCTCTTTTAAGAGCCTGTCATTCAGGACTAAAACACTGACATCGTGGGTAGTGCGTGCGGGCTTGAGCCACAGGGGAGCTTTAGAAGGGGGGTGGTGGTCATCAGTCTGGGGCGAGGAGAGACCTGGCCGGGATGTGGCCTCAAAATTGCAGACCTTGGATAAGGTGGGAGGGCCTCCTTGCGTCGCAGCTCCAATGCCTTTTGCATGTTCTTCGGTGGTGTAATGAGCAACCAAGCCAGGCGTGGAGCCCCATCTGCTCGCCCTGCCTCTGCAACAGCGCCCGACGACCGGCTGTGTCCTTGCCAGCGACCAAAGTGGACACTGCCCAGCGCCGGGAGCGGCCGCCTGGGCTGAAGCCTCGTCCTGACATAATCGCGCCAGCCGGCCAGGCGCGGCTCCTTCCTGCAAACCCAACCCGGCGGAGCCATTACACCACCCGGGACATGCAAAGGGCGCCCCCCGGCGGCCGCCGCGGGAGCCGGGCCAGAGGGAGACCCGCCTCCCTCCCCTCTCTTGTCTTCCCCGCCTTAGCTGACTTCCGCCAGCTCCTGCTGCTACCCCCGGGAGGGCTGGAGGTATTCCCGCGAGTACAACGGCATCCTCGGGCCCTTCGGAGAGCTCATGACCGAGGCCGACATCCTCCGCATCGAGCAGCAAATCGAGAACCTGCAGGTGTTGCACAAGGCGCAGAAACTGGAGTCGCGCCTGAAGCAGCTGGAGCTGGAGCTAGAGCAGCTGCTTCCCATCTCCGCCGCTCTGTCGGCGCCGCGCTTCACAGTCGACCCGCGCCGCATGCACGGCCGCGCCGCTAGTCTGCCCGCCTGGTGCAGCAAGATCTCGACGCTGCTCAAGAGCATGGCCACGCTGCTGGCGGCCCTGGGCGGCCGGCCGGCGCACCTGGCCGATCTGCTGGCAGCCGACACGGGGCTGCCGCTGGCACCGCTGCCCGACGCGCCCTGGCGGCCGGGCCCGCTCTGCCTGGGCCGCTCTCATTCGCTCAGCTGGTGCCGCGAGGCCGTGGCGCGCGAGATCCTGGAGTGCGGTGTCTCGGTGCAGCACCTCCGCGCCACCTACGAGCTGCGCGCCCAGGCCTCCGCCACCCCGCGCAGCCCGCATCGCAAGTTCTCCCTGTCGCCCGGCGCCCCAGGCCGAGAACCCATTCTTGAGGAGGACTACATGGAGGCCAGCCCCCGCGGGGCGAGCTCCGCCGCCAACAGCCTGCCGCGCGCCCAGGAGCCCCAAGGCTACCTGGAGTCGCCCGAGAGGCCAGGCCGCCAGGCGGCGCTGCCTGAGCCGGAGCAGCTGGCCCGCAGGCCGCCGCTCCCCACGGAGCTGCACGGCGTTCAGGACTACATCGACATGCGCAAGGAGCGCATCGTCTACCTCTTCTTGGAGCACTGGCGCAAGTGGACCTTCCACGGCCACGGGCGCCAAGCTCAGGCGCGCCTGCGCAGACTGCTGCCCCGCGTGGTGGCCGCCGGCGCCGATCCGGTCCCTGAGGCCCTAGAGGCCACCGACGCCCCCCAGTCGCCCGTGGGTGATGGCCCGGACAAGCGGCTGCTGCGCCTTCTGAAGCAGCGGCAGGTGGTGGGCAAGCTGCTGGGCCGCTGGCGGAGCCTGCTGCGCCAGGTGCCTGCGCGCCAGCCGCGCGGTCCCGGCTTGGCGCACGGCCTGTACTGGCCGGAGCACTTCTTGCCGCCCCTGGACGGCGGCGCGCCCCCGAGCTACGACAGCCTCACGCTGGACCTCTTCATGCTGGGCTACTTCCAGCTGCTAGAGATGGGCCTGAGCCGCGAGGAGCGCAAGTTCCGCCACTTGCTGTGCTACGAGATGTTCGACCGTCTGGGAAGCCACCCATGGGCGCTCATCCGGCAGTTCCACCGCGTGGTGCTTGAGGAGGTGGAGGCCGGCCGGCGTGGCTGGAGTGACGGTTTTGAGGACCTCAAGCACCAGTTCTTTGGAGACGACTCGGAGGCTAAGCCAGCTTGGGAGGAAGAGGCCGAGAAGGATCAGGAAGAGGCCAAGAAAGAGCAGAAGGAGGCCGAGAAGGATCAGGAAGAGGCTGAGAAAGAGCAGAAGGAGGCCGAGAAGGATCAGGAAGAGGCCAAGAAGGAGCAGAAGGAGGCCGAGAAGGAGCAGAAGGAGGCCGAGAAGGAGCAGAAGGAGGCTGAGAAGGAGCAGAAAGTGGAGAAAGAAGAGAAGGAGGAGGAGAGGGAGCCAACCCAAGACGTTCAG